>JABASP010001969.1:0-23764 GCA_019776565.1 Sminthurinus signatus | reverse complement strand
TTTAAAATACATGGTGAACTTTGGGTCAGCTGCGCAACCTCTAAACCTAAACCAAACGGACTGAATTTTTTAGAGGTTGTTTTTATCAGTAAAAGGAACAATATGAAGGGGTCGCACATTAACTTTTAAGACATTGTTGCAAAATGGCCCGGTCTACTGGAGAGTGTATACTGACTATAGATATGATATATGTGTAATGTCTATCTATGTACAGATAAATTCTATATGCGATATGCGTGGATTATCATTTATCATAAACGCATCTTTCCCAATATGTACACAGCATACGTAAAATGTTTATATTTTATGTGCATACATATGCCATGTTTCATCTTCTTTGTCTAAGTGAAACAACTAATATAATATGCTTCATGAAATAAGTAAGCATGCTCATGATTTCACTTTTGGCAAATACTTGTTCTCTCTCTCTCTCTGTATCTTGTAGCTTGTAGTTTTCATCATTATTGGATTGCAGACTGAGCCTACAATCCTTAATTCAATTGTATAAATTAAATATTATTAACAAGTCTGTTTACCTTTCCTCCGTGATTCCCATGTCTACTAATCAGTCTGTCATACTTCATACCTTCACATTTTGTTTTTTTATACTTACTAGAGGAGAACTTTGAATTACAATATTAGTGAAAATTTGTGCATATAAAGCTAAATACCAAGTAAAAGGCATGGACAAAGAACAAAGATACATGAAAATTTCTTACATATTTTCCAACATTCAAGTTGCACAAAGTATCAAACTACTTAAGCCATTAAAGTTCTGTGCAAACCGAAATACTTTATAAACAAGTCTTAACGAGCCTAAATTAGGAGATACTATAAGAAGAAGAAGTAGAAACTCTTAAAATTTGGTAGTTCTACTTTTAAAATGTTACCTGACGTAATAAACAGACTTGAAAAGTATTCTAAAGGTTGAATAGAAGCCATTATACAGTATACATACTACATACAAGTTAGCATTTGGAGCTGGAAACTAGAGGAATTATGTAGATTGTAATAATAATAATAATAATAAGTGTATTTACTATTTACCTGTACAATGTACAAGTTCAACTACAATACAATCTACATTTGAGGTTTTAGTAAGCATAATTACCAGTTGAAAACAATAACCACAAAATGTCTACAAAGTACAAACGAAATCATTTTAATTCTCCAGATACTGTTTTTCCTCTTCCTCTCTTTTGTTTCAGCGGCTTGTAAATCCTCTGACGAGCACAATGAAGAAGAGTTTACACAAAATGTAGACATTCACCAGATACTAGATACACGTATAGCTACAAAAGTTTACACTGTACACTGTACACTATGCAACCCTCAGAAATATGTACTATAATATGTACTGAAAATGCACTCCTCTTACCTCTTCACAATTTGGAATAAACAAAGAGTTGATAATATCGGCGTGATCTTATTATGTAACACATATATCTATAGTATCTTTACTCTTTACATGGCAGACAGTCTATTTTATGTAAGAATATTATATCCATAGACAATAGACATAATATTTACGTACAAAGTCCATACGCACGGGCATTTGTTTTCTTAACTGGGAATAATTAGGGGAAGGAAAATTTGTGAATATGAAGTGACGAGCGGTAAACTGTTTGAAGATTTGAGAATTCACTGCTGTCTGCACAACATATAATGTTAATGAAGTGGAAAAAAAACTCGAAAGGGTTAACCAATAAATACTGCATCGGTAAAAACGAGATGAGCCTTTCCTTTTTTTTCTTTTCTTCCATTGTTACGCATTACGTGAATTGTAGTGTATTTTATATTGTATTGTACTTTGTGTTTAAGCTATACATATACATAGAGATGTGCACTGTACAATGTACACAGTCATAACATACTTATCGCGCTCATCGCTTCTGCCTTATAAATACTAAATACTAAATATGCTCCCCATTGTTGAAGAAATCATGAACTCAATTTTAGGTTAGTCATTCTTGTAACCAGTTTGACTTTTTTCAGTTTTCTATACCTTTTTAGCTTTGACGGTATATTCATGCACATATACTTAAACATTGGAAAAACATTGGATAGGAAAAGGCCATAAAGGAAAAATAAAAATACTGGACCATTTTCATCATTTTCATGTACTATCCATCCTCAAAAGGTTTGAAATTAAAATAAAATGAACATTATGAAATTCTTTTTTTATTGTACTGTAAACTGTAAACATTAGTCTATGAGAATCTATATCATTTGAGGAATTGAAAAGTATTTATTTATTTATTTTGTCGATTTTGTAAAAAGTTTTAATGGGCTTGTAATTTCTTGAGAAAAATGCAATCCATACCTACCACCATCTTTTAATTCATGTTTACATATTACATATTGCATACTATGATAGTACTACTACTACAGATATGTACAAAGTACAATATATACAGACACGACTAAAATGACTACTCACTGTTTTCTGTTATGCCGTTGGAAGTTCACGATCATGGAAGTGGAAGTTGTTGGACAGGAGATTAATTACATTCATTAAATCTTTGTGTGCTGCAATACGGATTTCTCTTCATTTTTCGATTTCAAATATTCCTCTTGTAGTTACTAGTTACACGTGTACATTGTACATTGTATATCCTATGTAAATAGGAAAATATAATATGCGGCATATTCTTATTATTATAGAAGCTGTCTGTGTAGTGTATAATATACAATCTATCTATTGCTATAATCGAGTGTAGTTGCAAAGAAAAGGTGTAATAATTCTTTATCTAATAATAATAATGGTAAGAAAGCTAATAGCATTAGTAGGATTAGTCTCATGCACAAAAACACAAACAAATATGATATGTTTAGATAATTCCCTTTCCATCAATATCAGTAGTATTCATACTACTGAGTACTGAGCTAGTATGTGTAATGTGTATAGAAATATTATGTTGTACAAGTCTCATTGAAGCTAATGTGAAGCCGTCCAGCCCCTTATTCTAACTTTGCCTATTAAACGTTACAGGGGAAATCCATATATGGTTATTTTAGTTCATCTTCTGTCTACTGTCTAAAATCTAAAGCATATTACCTAATGTACACTCTTCAAAAGTTGACTTGAAAAACCTTAATCTCCAGTGGAACATTTTTTCTCTACCTGCTACACGTCTACCCAATACCCAGTGCCCAGTACAGTGTAATATCACATCAGCCTCAAAACTCCATGGAGGTCCAACATTTGCTCATATTTTTAATTGAAATGCCAATCTTAATAATTAAGCTGTGTGCATCCTAGTTTCAAAACTCTGGCACGTTTAACATTTTAAAAGTAAACTTGCCCAAAAAATACACACTCTTCAAGCGTACACAATACATTCATGTTTGTGTGTATGCAATATGCATATCATGAATTGTATATTTATCAGCTGTATGTATACGGTATATACTTTCGTCTCTTTAATTGAATAATCATCTACCTGTGGACTCAAAAAATAAAGACCTCCCTTAATCAAACCCCCAAAATGGTTCACATTATACAGAAATCGAAAAGCGCATAATGCAAATTATCTTTGTATGTATATGTATATGTATGCAAAGTACATTTATTAATCCTAAATTAAAGAACGGTAAAATTTAATTCTTTTGAAAATCTCTCTCAAGATTCATTCAAAAAACGTTGTTTTTTTTGTTCTAATGAAAAAAAAAATCCCACACTCGATAAAACATGTTACAAATGTTCACTTGAATGGAGAAGAGACAAAAAAAAGCAAATTAAAATATCTCATTATCTTTTAAACTTGTGTAATAGATATCCATGAGCTCAGATGTATATTATATACTTATCTATACATTATACATACAAAGATGAACAGGAGTAAGAAACTATTACTAAATCATAGCTCCTATGTCATGTCATTTATTTATTTTTTTACAAAGTAAAATACTTGAGATTGAAGGAAAAGTATTTAAACTCACGTTGTGTGGTGTGTGGTGGTAGTTGATAAACAGGGAAAGACAGCCAACTTGTAGATATTACCACTGATTTAAATTAAATACTACATATATACATAGGACGTGTATTAGTCATACATGGAACTATCAATGTAACTATGTACATTGTACATGAGAACGAGAAATGGGAGAAAAAAAAATCTGGGATGAAGTGAAGACTACTAAGTCTGGTAATGAATGACTGTGAATTTGACTTGATGTCAATTACGAGAGACAAATATCTTCTTTGCACGATCGAAAGCAATTACAATGTCAACCCTCTTGTTGGCTTTTGACTTTATGAAAAAATCATTTACAATTTTCCCCGTAGAATATAATATATAAATGGTAAATGGTCTATACAAGCACCAAGCACAAGAGCCATAAGCATGCACGTACAAAGGGTTTTCCCTTTCAATTTGTCTTCTGTCCAACGAAAATTATACTTTGTTGAAATTTAGTTCTGGAGGCAACTACACATTACACATGTCCAAGCACTACAAGTTCCAGTGATGATAAGTAAAAGTAAGGTGAACTTTTATGCGCGCATGTATACTGAAAAATAAAACGTAAAAATACATCCAAAGAATAGATGCTCCTTTGAAAACCTAATTATGGATTTTTTTGTACAACTATTTACACTTAAAAAGTTTAAAAATATGGAACGGAATTTACAAAAAATATATAAGAATATATATTTATTCACATTCTTTCAAAGCATGTATAATGTATATGCACATACATATTTGGTAATAGTATACTCAGGTAAAAGTTCTTAATTTTTAAAAAGAACAATCAACTGGGAAGAATCAACATATACGTACAACGTACATGCGTATAGTGCGTAGAAGAGAGAGATATTGAGAGAACTGATAATTTGCGTACTTGTAAGTGGAATGAGGGGTGTAAAAAGAAGGAAAATAATAATAATTAGATTTTAAGAAGGCTCATTGAATACAAAATTGAGTTTTCTACGCACGTGTTTCAATGGAATCACTTATCTAAAGCACAAAAAAGGCTGAAAACTGAAAAATAAGAGCAGACAGCTATTTGACGAGTACTTGTTTAATGAGAAAAACTTGTAAAATGTGCACTACCCCATCATCACACACAAATTGTTATGGCTGTAAAATACTTGGTAGAATATTTTACATAGAGATGCTCATAGATGCTGTTCTAGATTTTTTTTTTTTTACTGAGCTTCCACTTGTGGTTGTAATTGAAGATGGAACCAGTACAATCCCTGAATTTTCAAACTTCTGTTTTCAGAATATCCGAATTTCTATAGTATTCGAATTTGCCTTTATATGCCAAGAGTTGTAAAATAATACAAAATGTGAATTTTTTTACTATTTATACAACTTCCCCAAGTGATGGTGATACTAAAAATCATTCCGCACTGTTGTTAATGGGAGGTCTGAGGAAGATGACGATGTATACTACTGACAAAGTGATTATAAAACGCCGGAATAGTGTATCGTAAGTATTTTGAATGCAGGGAAAAAGGACGCTAGAGTAATAAATAATAGATTGTTTTGTGTAGACACTAGACACACATGCGTATACATGTGTGTGTATTGCGTATACAGTGTACAAACTTCGACGTAGTGCTAGACCTTTTAAATAAAAGGAAGAATCAGAGAGATCATTATGGTCATACTTTGTTTGTCAACTCCTGTGATGGAAAAGCTCAAGGGTGGTGAAAACGGTCCTTTTGTATACTGTGGGGTTTCTTGTACCAAAAATCCTACCATAGACACAACAATCAACACGAACTCACAGCAGAATATCAGTTTCATCACTTATCCTGTTGGTTCAACTTTTACCTCTTTTCTCTTTCCCTTTTCTATATTTTATATCCCCTGATAAATCACACACAGAATATGTATGCTCCTCATAATATATTGTATGTACTACAAACAACAAGAATACTTGTAATCTCCTACTACTCCAATTCATACAATTTACAATTTATAATCCGTAAAACAAAAACACAATGAACCCGAGATGTCTATAGTCTAAACTGAATTTCTGACCTTTTCAAAAGCTATACTCAAACATAATAAAGTGAATTGAATAAATCTAAAAATGGATTTTTATTTTTGATGCATAATGTAAAAAAAAGTAAGGAATGCATATTATATGCATATTAAGTTAAATAATTTTTATTCATCATAGGACGGATGATTTTATACATTGCAAATTGTTCAAATCTTGAACTATAGATAGTTTTATAGGAAATTATACTACACATACTAGATACTAGATACTCATCATACAAAACATTCAAAATTTACAGTAATACACACGGTTGTTGGGTTGATTTTCATTTATGATTTAAGTACATGGTAAAATAACAAGTCGAGTTGATAGTTGATATAAAGGATGAAGCATTACATTACAAAATTCCAATACTATTGTTGTTGGATTTATAGAAAATTACAATTTACAATCATATTTAGACACATCCAACATCCAACCAAAAGATTAATCTCAGGTCTATAGTCATCAAAAATGTTTCATAGTTGAACTTATATTTATATGTCACATTATGGAATGTTTGTGTAGCTGTAGCTGTAATTGTAGATATAAGTTGATATTATAGACATATACAATGTACAAGCATTGATTGTTGTGAATACAAAACATGCAACAAGTGTCAATCGAACTTCATAAGTTCTCAATTAGTTCCTAATTGCTCTATTTATGACTACGATTGAATGATTACTTATTATATTGTAGTAATAATTATTGTGTACTTTGAATACTGTTCTATTGTATCTATGCTTATGCAGTGTGGTATTTGGTATTTAGTACAATCCCTCTCCTTCCACATCTCGCAACATACGCATTGTATATTATGGTATAGTTACATTTACATGGTGCATGCAGCATACAGCATACATACACGGATGACACAACACATTCAACGAGAGTGATCATTGAACGGCACAAGAATAATCATGATAAATACCACGAAGGATTAAGGATAAAGAATAAAGAAATCAGATGTACACATTTGGACCTACAAGGATCAAAATATCAAAGTCAAAATATAATCGGCATGACTTAAAATCATGTATACTTGGTAATAAAAAGTAAAGACACCTTTAATGTAATAACTCGAAATGTACATAGCGTATTTGAATGCATGCATCTATGTAAAATGTAAATATTGGAACGTCCATTTATATAATATAAATAATTAATTATCCAAATGTAGAACATTTACATTCTATACTCTATACAAACATGTTTTTTATTTTACAGCTGTAAATCTTACAAATTATCCTGAATGATAGTCAAGATTTGTAAATTAACTTGACGAAATAAACTATTATTGTATAGGAGCTCTGAAAGGAGACTTTCGATTGACCTGATTCGATTGATACTGTGTGCTATGGGATGCTTATTATTTGATACTTCCATTGGGTATTATTATTATTAGTATTTTCAAAAAGGGACCAAATATTGTTAAAAGTCAAAAGCAATCAAAGTCATATATATCAATCCTAGTTTATAAATATAATTGTAATATGTTTACTGTCACGCTTTATTTCTTCGACTTGTCTACTCATAATAATAGGAATTATTAACAATAACGTTTTTTTCTAGCCTTTCTCATTTTGTCCTAACACATCGGCTGACTTTATATACATGGTTATCTATTTTAAATCTGTATTTAGTATTTATACAGTTCATAGACTCATTTATGAGAGAGAGGATTACAAATGTGTCTATAATGTATAATGTAGATCTCATTGTATTTTGCTTTTCGGATACAATCATTTTCACTTTGTCATGCTATACATGCTACATTCCAGACTCTTAATATATACTTTCATACTGTAAATCTGTAAATCACCTGCTTAAGAGATCAGATACAAAATCAATGTCACATTTTTTTTTATTCTTCATCATGTTCTGATGTACAGACAAATTTCTTTTCTTGTACTATATACCAAATCAAGAAGAATTTCTCTAATGGAGAAAGTTGTGACAAATTCTACAAAAGAACAATATTCAACTTGTGACGAAAAAGGATGAGGAACAACACCACAACACTTTGTGCAACAACACTATTTTACTAAATACAAAAACAAAAAAAAATCTTCCTTACTATAAGTATGTTTAAGTACTTTATAATTTATTATTATACTGTTTGAACTTTTAATGAAACCAAGTTTTTGTACATACATCAATGAGAAAGTACAATACAGGAAAATTATATACTACTAGTATTTCTTTCTTAAACTTTAACACCAGATTTCAACTAGGAACAACATTTTTATTACTACTATTACTACGAATCATATCAAGAGCCATTTCATGCTCTCGTGCCTTAACTCGAAGTGCATTGATACTTGAATTCCTTTGATCCAGTCTTTCCAGGTTATTAGTCGGTGGTGAATTTCCATTGGGTGATGGAATACGCGAATTACTAGGACTCGAAGAAGTTCTACCACTGTTGTTGTCGTGATGGCTATTGGTATCCCGACTAGAAGGTAAGGAAGATGATGATGCACGAAGGAACATTTCCGGATTTACTGCATGATGACTAAGGAGAGTCATTAAATTTTGAAATGTTGGAGGATATGCGGAAGTAGATGGAAATGGACTTCGATAACTGAGAGCTGCAGGATGAGATGCAAAAGATGAAAAATAGGACAAATGAGGACTCCATGGATGTGGAATTCGATGTGGTAAGAAACCGGCCGAAGGGGAACTCGGCATTGTCGGAATATTACTACTTTCCAATGAAGAATTCCTCATGTACATTGGACCAAATGCCATTGAACCACTTCCTGGACCCACTGGAGGAAACATGGACGAATTAGGATGCTTTTCATTTTTACGCCATTTTGCTATAAAAAAATAATTTAAAGTATGGAAAAATGTTTAATTTTTGGAAAAATTCAAGCTCCATCTCTGTTTATTTCGAGCCAGAGATTTCTACAAACAAAAGAATATAGTATGAAATTGGAACAAAAAAGTTTAGAAAATCATCTTTACCTCTTCTATTCTGGAACCAAACCTAATTAGAAAATCAGAAAACATTCAAAAATTATATATTCGAAAAAAAACTACAACCCGCATAATATATCAAGCTCACACAATAGCAAATAATGAATAAAATTTGTTTACACACTTCTTTGAGTTCGACGCAGTTTTTTAATTAATACTAATTCGAAAAAAATGACAAGCTTTCTATTTCTACTTTTCATATATATGTTAGGCTATAACTATAGATAAACTAAAAAAATCTAACAGCATTCAAATGGAGAACTATTCTACGCATTCAAAGAAGAAACAATGAAGAAGGTGAAAGAAAAGATAAGGTAACATGGAAATTCAAAATTCTCATGGAAAAGACTAAAATGTATGTATAATATGTTGATTATTCTGATACAAAAAATATATATATTTATAGAGGAGAAAATGAAAGAAAACAAAGTTGGTCTGAGACCGGTAGGTAATAAAAATGAATATTAATAATAATTCGTGTGTAGGGTTGATACAACGGTTTGATAGTAAAACTAATAACGACAATTATCATTTGTTTGGTCTTTATCAGGCGTTTTTTGAGTTGTGGAGCCAGGAATGGAGAAGAGGGAAACGAGGGTAATAAATTCTGTAGCTAACATTTCTGCTTTTTCCTTCGTCGGTTCGTATTTGTTTGTTTGTTTGTTGGTGGCTATTTCAGTAGACTTGAGACTTGAATGTTGTACATTTTTGTGCAGGATTCTTATTATTATTATCATTATTATTACTGTTGTTGTATATTAGTTCCTAGTATATGGTAGCAGTTGTATTTCCTTCCTAATAGTCCTTCCAATTTCTAATCAGTGACGTCAAGCGGAATTTTCAGTCATTTTTCTCCTTCTATAGTTTCCTTCATCCTCAAAACGAGAGTATTATGCATTATATATTATATGTATACCTTAAATTCATAATGGAAATGTCTCAGCTTTGCTATTGTCTATTTCTTTCTTTCTCTCTCTCTTTTTTTTTTTTTTTTTTTACTAATATCCACTAATAAACTCCCAACTTTATTTAAACCCATGGTCAAAAAGGACACGAAAAGCTAATAGCTAATAGTTAAGTGCCTGCCACCATGGAAAAAATATATTCAACCTAATGGTCTCCTACGTATCAGGTAATTAAGATCTGCATTCGTAGGTAACTTCTCTCGTCTCTCATATGTACACAATACACAAACAATTGTGCACTGTGCACACATTGCATACAAATTCATACTGGAAGAAAAAACTACATGAAATTGAGCAAATAAAAAATCATAACATAATATCTTTATGTTATTATGTATTACGTAACTCTGACTTTTGATAAATTTATATTATAAAGTCTATAGTTGTTACGTTCACTGACAGAAAAAAATACTTCCAACCACGAAAACACCATAATTTCTATTACATGGTAAGAAAAATACAATATAGTATAATATAGTAGACAGGGTTAAATAATAACACTCTTAAACTCTTAATAGGGGACACATAATACGTATAATACACCGAACAAATACATTTACAAATTAAGAGTCGTAGACCTATCACATGAATATAAAAGGAACATGGAACATTTATTATAACTTTTAACAAATATTGTCCAGTATATTTTGAGTATTCAAGCATTTTGTTTTTTGTTCATTTCTTATATATAAATACATATATTTTGTATGTGTATACGAACTGACATAACGAAAAATCTAATATAATAATATGTAATTCATGAGCTTGCACATGTATATAAAGGTTTGCTGTGGGAGAGCGAATTACATTAAACATTCCATCGGAACTGACAAGATCTCCAAAACTTATGCTTTGCTCCTTTCTTAGCTTTCCTCTAAGATTATCATTGTATTTATATATATTTTTGTTGTAGTAGTAGTAATAATAATAATTACACGTACGTCCAACCCTCACCCGTATACTGTGCCAATACATGCTCAAATAGACCACATGCAATATCTCAATTTCAATTTGCCTTACGATGTGGCACAACACACACAGTACACAGTACACAAAAACTGTAGTAAATAGTAATAGAATATCAAATGCACGTTCTCTTTTTATTTCCTTATCAAATTTTGGGATCAAAAGCAGAAACCAAGCAAAAACACAAACTCATTATATAAGTTTCATTCCTCTTTCTCTCTCACCCTCCATGTTCATA
Organism: Sminthurinus signatus; assembly: GCA_019776565.1. Classification (NCBI taxonomy): domain Eukaryota; kingdom Metazoa; phylum Arthropoda; class Collembola; order Symphypleona; family Katiannidae; genus Sminthurinus; species Sminthurinus signatus. The sequence goes on along the minus strand of JABASP010001969.1, from coordinate 12,613 downwards.
TACAAATAATAAGAATAAGAATAATTTTCCATGTTCCGTATTCAGTATTTTTTGTTAAATTTCAACCCAACAACCATAATAATATCTCTACACTAATGATAATTTACTCATGTTCAACTAATCGTGAATTTCTATGTATTTAATTATCTCAAGATGGTACTATTGATAAAAATTCTGATATGCTTAATGTACTTACAATTACTAAATATATTTGCACACACATTTCGTAAAATACACAACTTTTCGTAGATTAAAGAAAGGAAATAAAAATGGGAAACAGACAGAAAGCTAAAGTATAAAAAAAATCGACAAATGTAAAATTTAAACTCTTCATGTTCCCCTATATCTGAATCATTTATTCATAATCATACTTATCTCCAGCACAAGGTAATAAAATAGTGAAGATTTCAAGCGTTGAAATATTTATGAATTTAAAATGGGAAGCATTGTATATTAAATCCATGATGTATTATATTTTTACAAGAAGGTAAAATGAAAATTGAATTAAAAACCAAGATTTCGTAATGTACACTTGGAAAAACAGAAATAACCAAAAAGATACAAAGAAGAATCCCGGTTACATGTATACATGCACAATGTACACCTATAAATATATATGGAAACCATTATAATGATCCTGAGAAAGCAATACCTACAACTCATCACATGTTACATGTGAAAGAAATATATCATGTGGTAAACTGATAGTTTAAAAACTTACATCTCAGTAATACAACAATATACATGATCTAAAACCTAAACTTTCTTTATAAAATAATGTATACAGCACAAGTCGAGAATCTGGAAATGTTCATAAATTACTTAGCCCTTTCATCAATAAAAGAATTATTATTATTATTGTATTACATTAGTTTCTTGAGTTAAAAAAAATCGTATATATTACAATTTACAATCTCTGGGAGAGAACTTTTTTCTTCATTGGAAATTGTAGAGTCTGGAAGAGGGATTCTTTCCATTATTTTACCTTTCATCTCATCATTTTATTGATAATACTTTGGTTGTTCAAAGATTAGACTATATCGACTAAAAATCAGGACTAGACTTGAAACTTCAACATGATTCAAAGTCGTCAGCCATGAGACGACTGGAAATTGAGTAAGCCTCCGAAGGGAGAAAACTAAAGAGAAATAGAAAAGGAGAGGTGTAGAGTTTAGAGTGTAGACATTGATATATCTAGAATCTGTAGACGCTGTTTATATTTTTAACATGCGTGTACATGAATAGATGTGAGTGAGATTGAAGTGAAATTTCAATTTCTTTCACTCGGCTGCCGCTACACACAAGATACATTTATACACATGCGTCTACGAACTACGTACTACGTACAATGTATAATTCACAAGGGACTAAAAATAATTTTCTCATGAACTTTTCTTTCTTTCTTTCTCTCTCTCTCTCTCTCTCTTTATTTCTTTGCTCTTGTGTCGTCATATCCAATGATAAATGTAATCCAAAAAATAGGATACAACCGTTTTGTTTTATGAAGAACTCCTACAGCTTTACAAATTAAAAGCTGAGAGTAAATATGTAATAACTTTTAAGGCATATGTAGTGGCTACTCCAAACATTACTAGGATCTTTTTCCTTTCGTGCCTCTATTTCAACCTGAGCAGTCAATGAGCAAGGAACTTTTAGTCACTCAGGCTCCATTCTCTTAGTACATAGTACATGCACAGTGCACACGTAAACAACAATAGAAATCTTTACTAGTTCTACTTTATGCTCACATATAATATATACATACTTTTTTCTAAACCCCCGTCCTTTTCATGTTATATACACATGTTACATATTCATATAGATATATATGTGCATGGACCATGTAAAGTACGTAAATCATTCCGAAATTTTTATTCCTTATTCACATTTTCTCAATTTCTCATTTCCTCTTTTCCAATTCCATGCAGCTAATTAAATCACCATCAACATACATAATACAACATAAAATGTAAATTATACGCTCAAGTTATAAATAGACTCTGTTAAATCCTACAATACATCAAATTTACACTCAAGTCTTTTTCTACTTGACGTTCCTGTGGCCCACAAGAAAATCAAAATGCTATTACAATATTTGATTTGAGTTATTATCGTTTCTCCTATCTCGTGTCTTTAATATAAAATGATAAATGCATACATGTAGGTTTTAATAGTAGAGTATACAGAATCAAACTTTTAAACTACCTGTGTGTGTGTTATGCATAAAAAATAAACAATAAGAGTAGCTCAGTTGATTGCCTAAATTGTTCTTATACAAATATACCAAACACCATATAACACGTAATAATGTATCATGTACTAGTGTACTAGGGTGTTAGAAGAAAACTGTAGGGAATAAAAAAAATCAATTTTAATTTCACAGCAATACAAACACAGACAGTAGCAGGAGTTGAACAAGGTCAAGTGGTAAATTTTAATCGATTCAAAGTCAAATTATTCAAATGATATGCATTCATAATGATGCTTCGAAATTATTATATGTTTTTATTATCATTCTATTATCATAATTACATGCATGAATTCCTATCAGTTTCAACAACCATTTTCTCTCGCTCCCACTCTAAAGATTCATCTACACTTCTATAATTACTTTTTGTAAAAAAACAACCATTTGTTAAACACGACAGAGTATGACTATTAAGTAATCTTGCTTTTAACTTTTTGGTAAACAAACAAATGTGATTAGTAAATTAGATTTAAATTTAGTAGCATTGACTATTTATGCTCATCAACTTTTTTAAATTGAAATTCCCTGTACAACTCTCAAACTCATAAGTTATGCACTTAGTTTGGAGATTTGTACGATTATAAAACTCGTAAAAAAATGGAAAACAACTTGTAATTGTATTCTTCACAAATTGGCTGTTCTATCTGTAAGTCGTTATATATATCTAAAAAATTGACAGCTGAAATGTCTTTCACCATTAGAAGCATCTATTTGAAATTTGAAACTTAAAAAACTACGCAATTCACTCAATACATTCAGAATTCAGAAACAACCTAATAATACAATAAACTAAAATATATTATTTCATGGTTTCTAATTATTCAGTAACTACTTTGAATTGCCAAGAATAGTTTTCATTACACATTACGTGCATCATTTTTTACAGTTCGTATAGATGTTAGACATGCATAAATAATGAACGTTACGCAAATCCCTAAAAATGGAATACAATAACCATCTGTCACAAATAACTTCGTATTGAACTTTTCCATTGTTTCTGCAAATATTCCAATACAATTACGCAATACGTGTGTACAGTAAACTAATAAACTCTTAAAAACCTTCAGTAATTGATCTAAAGTCTAAAAACATTGGAAATAGAAGTAACGATGAGCTCCCGGTAAGAATATTAAATCCAATCTATATAATGCTACCTTTATTGTAAAAATTTTCGTTTTTCACCCCACGCTAAAGTTTTCTAAAATATCTTAGTTTCATTTCGACACTTTTTTCTATAATTTAAACTCCTTGAATTTGCGGATTCAATGGAGAAATGAACCCAATTTATTCATTTAGCATGTCAAAATCTATAAAATGACTTAACTTTCATCTTTCAGCAAATTCCCTAACAAGTTTCACTAGTATGTACAAAAGGTATTAGGCTCCATTAAGTGAAAGACAATATTCATACAAGAGTAATGGACCGTGCGTACAGCATTATTATTATTATTATTGGTACTGGTATTACGTCAACAATACAGGGCGCACGTATCCGATCAAGTAAAATAATACAACAAGTTCCAAGTGCATGTATATAGACGAATATGAAATGAATAGATGAAGAATTTGGAGAGAAGACTCAGAGCTAATACCTTTAACTACCATTATATTTTCCATTACTAGTTATCAGAACAGACCATTAAGAAAGACATTCAAGAAGTTCATAGAAGCAGATTTTTAAGTAGGCTGTAAATTTTATCGATCATTCGTCTCTAAACTAAAAACCTGGACGCATAAAGGTCTTGAAAGAGAGAGTGAAAAAGGAACTTCAATGGTGAGGCTGTGTAAGATATGTATATCGTATACATAAAAGACTTTTGTTTTTACCTGTACCCAACATTGAGAGATACATTCAATTTCAATATACCGTTGATTTTTTTCTACACGAAATTTTACTTGAAATACATATGGATCATGGACTTACGGATGTATATTGTTTAGTATGGTTTTAAGCAAGTCTACAGTCTACACGGTACATGCATATACATATAAATGAGCAACAAAATGCATTATACATGTGACTGCATTTTTTCCAACATTCGTCTTCATTATAGCATAATATCACTTAAAAAACATTCTAATTTAAGTCCTCAGTGTCGCCTCTTGCATTTGTATATATTATATATTATATGTTACATACGAATACTTTAACAGTACAGTTTTTCAAAACTGTTGCACTGTGAACTGTGAATACCACATCGAGTACCTAAATATATACAATATAATGTACTACAGAGAAGATGAGGATGATGAGCCACACACACGAGATAAAGTAATAATAGAACGTCCTCCAACATACAATAGCAATTATTATAACAACAGTTCAAGTGTACGTACTGTGATGTACGCTGTTGGTGGTGTGTTGTGAAAGGTGATGAAGCAGACGACAGAGCTAAACCATTTCATAAAATATGAAATTTTTACTTCCTCGTAAACATACGCATTACATCCATCAAAGTTCTCCATGACTAAATAATGGAAATATACAAACTTTCATGTATACATGTATATCACTTTTCTGTACACCCGTATCTAGTTGAATAGGTAAAGTAAGAAGAGTACAGAGTATGCCTAGTACACTGTTTCCACCTACAAATCTCAAATAAATAAACTCGTTTTCTCCCTTTCCCTGTCGTCGTCTCTCAAGTTTAAAAAAATCGTATATTATGTCGGGAATTCCGTCTACACTTGTGTACACTGTACATTGTACATAGATACATAGATACATGTTCAATGTTCATACAATAATACAATGTAATACATATTGGGAGTTTCAACAAAAAAAAGACAGAGATGAAGGCGAGACTTGGAGGACTGGAGGAGCCTCGGCTTTCTGTCGGGAAATTTCAATGTATTGTCAATGCATGTATCTATCTATAACCAATTAACTTTTATCACATTACAAGGGTATGTAATTAGCTCTTAATTGCTTGTACCATTTCGAAAGAGTAAAGAAGAAGACGACGACGACTACGACACTTAGTCACTCATTCTTAATTTTCCATCCCTACACTACAATCTACAATACACTACATTACATGATACATATGTATGCAACATACAGAAGGGCACTTTATACCTCTTATACCTGATAAAGGAATATACTACTACCTCCTTTTATAAAGGTTTTTTTTCAGCATGCCAGACGAAGAAAAAATCAAATTCTCACTATAATACATTAGTCATACATATCTATGAGAAAGCATCACCTTTTTCTTTCAAACTCCCGTTCCTGATAAATGTCATGACTTTTAAGTAAAGTATTGAGTATTGAGATTCACATCATTCAGACTGCAGACATGAAGTTATGTATAAACTATAAACATTAAATAATAGAGCGTAATGCAATAAAGTAAATTTTGTTGGTAATGCATGAATATTACTATCAGGGATTTAAATTCAATAAATTTCAAATCTCTCAGTATTTTATAATCTAAAATTTTATTCAAAAATTAATAGGATATGTACATTGTACATATTATATACATTTGGCCTAATTTTATTTAAATCGCTAAAAATCTTAAGTGTAAACTGTTTCAAAAAAAGAGAGAGCCATTTGTAAATCTCAAAAAAAACTTCATTAATAAAAGTATCTATTATTATTATTTGGAAAAAAACCAAGGAAGATAGAACATAGAATCCAGATAATATGCACATATTATATGCATAAACTTTAAATCTGAGAACATGTCATGTGTACAAATACAGTACAAGTATCCCACGTTTCTTACTCTCGCGTCCTCTGTACAGTTTTCTATAATATATTGCACTTTTGTCATAAGGGCAAGTGAACGATAATGAATGTAGAAAATATATATATAGAAGAGAAACAATTGAAGCTTGAAATAATTTTAATTTAATATTATACAATAATAAATAATAAGCCCTTAATCAAGTTTGAAAAAAAATTATGACAACATAAATCCATGAAACAGTACGTTTCCATTTAAAGACCAACTTTGAAATTTGAAAGATGATGTTTATAAGAATAACAAAAAAAACTAATACTGCAAAGTCTGTGTATATTTATATAATATTAAAACTACAGCATACAGTTAATCTAAAAAGAGAGAAAGAGAGTATGAATACAGAATTTATACGGATACCATATTCTACGTCATATCGTACCAAACTTTGATTTGGTATAAGAAACTCGGAGCCTTCCATACAATAGATATACAATATTATATACAATATAGTGGTAGTTCCCTCAACTTTCTGTCCATTTGTATTGGACGAGACAGACTCGAGAGGATTGGAGGTAGAGGAGTTATTACACAAACTGTCATGATAAAATTAACCATAGGAAGAAGAAGTGGGTAATAATGTAAGGTTCTGGAACCCCCTGGTGCTTGCTAAGAGGAAGAAGAAGCACGCAATCGTCGTATATCTTCTACCAATTATTTTACTGATGATTGAATTTGCATTATTTCATTAAAGACCTTCCATCCATAATCTACCTTCAAGTTTATTATATAGAGACTACATACTACTTTACCATCCACTCTGTCTTTCTCTATCTCAATCTCTATAACCTCAAATTCCCCACTTGTACTTTCCCAACAAAACTAACTCAAATAGAAACCAAAGAACAAATGTAACTTAAAGTATAATAAACAATAGCTGAACTCAACCCCTCGTCCAGCGTAATGTATGTGCATTTTTAGATGAAAATTCTAATCCTTTATGTTGAATCCAGGGAAATAAAATAACATATACACTTGTGTACTGCATATTCTTATCAGCTTTCAGCTTGTACATATTTTTAGTTACATAACATGTAACTCTGCTTATTATACATGAGTCTCATTTAAACATTCCACTTCAAATTCAAACTGATTAGCTTGAACAACAGTAAAGGGAAAAGTTTCCATACTAACCTTATAATATCATATACCACATATATGCATTTTCAATATACTTTAACTAATCTGATTAAAGAAAACAGGAAATAATGGTATATTATGCTAATTGTGTATTCTATTTTTGAATCTATGAATAAAACCCGTTTTTAGAGGAATTCTCAGGAATTGTGATTTTTCCCCAAATACATGTCAGCAAAGCTATAGTAATTAGAGCATTAAAGGACATTGAGTAATTGGATAGCGGATTCTTCTATATTTGCGTAAAGTTTACAAACTCCAATTTCATAATAATGCATTTTTAACGTCATGATACAATAAAACGTACATCATATTAAGTCACCCCTAAACCCCTAAACGTATCATACATAATAAAGTTTTCTAAATATCATTAGATAGAGACAGGGTTCAACAGAGAAAGTGTGCAGTAACGGACGTAGATTAAACAAGTCTAATGGTTGTATCAGTACTTATACATTTGAGGACATGAACAATTCTTATTAAGAATACATGGTAAAACTCTTTAGAGCATTGTTATTATTATTATTAAAGGAAAGAAAGAATAAGAGATATCCAAATATACATGAGAAAAAGATTCAAAAGAGTCTGCCAGGCGTCAAGAAAGATTACAGTCTATTAGAACGGATAGTCTTACATTTTATCCATTGATTACATAATACTTACAAAGCTACAAAGCATTCAAACATGCATGAAAAAAATTGACATACTACAGACTACGTCTGATAATCTACAGTAAATATATATATATACATACGTCTGTAACAGGCTACACGACATATTTATATTTATGTATAGATACATTACATTTTTTACTTAAATGTAGAAAATTCTGATAAAAATACTATAAACTATATATACCTACTCTGAAAATAATTTAAAATATTGTACAAACCTGTATCCTACTTTCCGTCAAATGAATTTTGGCGGCCAACTCTTCCCGACTGAAAAAATAAAAACAAAAAAAAATCCACAACTTTAAATTAGAGTCCATACATAAATGCACAACACTACAATCTTTACTCTAAACTCTAAAGTAAACAAATGTAATAAATCATGATACCATTATTATTAAACAGTAGTATTTTCCCCTTTGTCTACGCTACAATTTGTAATAATATATGTGTTGTTTGCTCCACATTATCTACCTTCCATTTCCACACTTCATTCATTTTAAAGATATTACACTTCTAACTTGTAATGTAGAAATTTCCCTATAATTTTCCATCTTTTTTTCTTAAAACTGATCCCTTTATGATATCAGTGCGGTATGGGTAGATTGTAGATTTAGACTACGTTTTCCTTTGATCTTTGATGTATATATAATACACATGGTAATGTGATAAATTCTAAGAAACAAACAAATGCTCATCAACCGGTCAATTATAAATAGAGGGATTTTGTGCCATCAACAATCAGCTGGTAAGTACACTCGCGTAATGTCTTCCTCTTGTGTGGTTTTCAAACCGATTATTTTTAGATGAAGAAACTTTTATCCATTATTATACATACATAGATAGGCAGATGAATCGACTTGACGTAATTATGTATCACCAGAATCAACTGGTTAGACTAATACTACTACTACACATTTGTATGATCATCCGGTGCAGACAAACAAATGATGCGGACGAGTAGACACATCTAAAATAAATACATTCAATTCCTTCAAATATACTAATAACACTTGATATGCCCTTTGAGTTTTAACTTTACAAGCACGAATTGGTTATATAATATATACTGTGTATATTATACTATAAGCGGAAGTACAAAAGAAACAGAATCTTCCTAGAGACAGAAGACGAGACAGAAAACTACAGGAGGAAGACCGACACATAATTGAGTTTTAGGTAGGTGAGGTGGGAAGGTACACACTACACAATACACATAATAACTGTTGCACACAGAAGTAGAACAAGTAAAAATTATCTAGCATAAGACATTGAATTGCCTTGAAACTTGAGGCTGACTGGACAATGTCCATTGACATTTACATATATACAGAAAAAGGCAAACAGATTTCCGCTTCTACCCATAAGTCAAGTTCCAGGTAGTCATCAGTTCACACTGTTGAGTTGTTTTGCCCTTGTTTCTTTTGTACCTTGTGCTTTATTTTTGTTTTTCAGTCGCTGTTTTTGTTCAACCGCACTTTGTGGATTTTCGATTTCATAACATGAAAGAAAAAAAAATCTTGCATTATAATTAAGTACTGTGGATATTTATTTTACAACTGTCAATGCTCACAGTCTGTATTGTTTCTAGTAAATTAATGTTCATCATACGATGAATACTGCATACTGAATATATACATTCACAATACATTTGAAATTTGAACGTGTAGCGAACAATAATATCTTATTACTTGTTACTATTAATACAATCACTATGAAATCCTAGTATAAATTTTGAATTGAAGTAAAACTTGTACCATTTTTATTCAAAATAAAAATTATTCATGAGCTATCAACACTGTTGACTACAGTCTGCAGTACAGAGTACAGACTGACAGAACATTTACCGGCTACAGAGAAGTCAAAGTGCGGCTCTCTCTCCGACCAAAAAGCGTAAGGTAAGGTCCACGTGTTTTTTTTAGTATTTTGTTGATTGTATTACATGGATTAAGTACAATTATACAAAATTCAGAGAAACAATAAGTACCGACAACAACTCGACGGTTTGTTTTCTAGCACCCTGTTAAGACTACATGTTGATTGTCTTTTGTAAATCCGCTCAATTCCAAATACTTCACTGTTCACTGTTGTCTTTGACCGAACCTCTCCTCCCTTTTGTTTTTCTACGGTTCTCTCGGATTTTCATTTATTTCTTTTTTTTTCTTTCTGGCAGTTTCATATTCTTTCTATCTCTGTTTCTGTTTCTGTCTTTCTCGCTCTGCTTTTTCTTCTTCGTCTTCTTCTTCTTCTCACTCTTGTTCCCCCCACGTAAATGTAAAGTTCCCTGCTGAGACACTGTGGAACATATTTCCTAACTTAATTAATTTAGCCTTTGGCCTTGTCTTTCTTTTCCATCTTTTCTTTTCCTTACTCTAAACTCTAAACAGATACTACACAAGCAGACACACACAAACAAATGCACCAAAGGACTGAGATGGAGTTTGCCTCCAGAAATATATGTGATCTTTCTATTTCTTACTTTTGTATATTGTAAGCATACCCTTCTACATATATTATTATGATAGTGATGAGCATGATGAAAGTTTTATTTTATTTCTCTATTCTTGGAAATCAAAATCATAAACATATTCATATTCATACAACCTCTTCCTCCACTTTGAATGTTTTTATAATTGAAACATATTATATAAGTGTATCTTATATAGATGAATGAGTATTGAGTATGAAAACAAAATGTATAGAAAAGTTTCTTACTGAAAAACGTCAGGGTAGTGCGTGCGGGAAAAGGCTTTTTCCAACTCTTCAAGTTGAAAAGATGAGAAAGTAGTTCTATATCTCCGTTGTTTCCTTGTTTTAGGAATATCATCAAGAGCATTTTCTGAACCGTTGTCATCGGATAAATTATCTCTTTCTATCAAGTCATGTTGATCATGTGTCGATCCACTTTTTGAAGATTCTTCTTCCTCCTCAGCTTCAGAGGCACCACTGGAAAGTCGAAAGGGGTTTGCGTCGGGATGAAAACGCAGGTCTTTTCTATCAATTCCATGTGGATTTCTTAATTGTTCTTCATTATATTTGTACCTTTGAGATGATTTTGAATAATTTGGATCTGATTCATGTTGTGCATTGCTCAAACGATTCTTCTGGACTACAGAATCTAAAAAAAGAAAAGAAAAAAGAGAAGAATTTATCAGATTTGTTTTTATCAAATTAATAAAATAACCGAAACTACATAATACATAATACTTAAACATCTCTAGGAATATTATTATATGAAATACAAAATTCATGACATTCAAAATTCAAAACGACAGTGTTACTGAAAATAATTTTTTTTTATACATGATACATTTCAATTTGCAGTCATTTCCTTTGTGTTCTATGACGCACACCATGTACAAAAATTACCGAAATCGAAACCAGTACAACACAAAATACAGAACAATAAAACAGAGGAGCAGCATAAAAATGAGCGGAGCTGAAAAGAGGAGGGATCGGTAACAGATTAATTTTTTTCAAAGTCTTCTTCTACTATATTCTATTCTACATCTCGACTCTCTCTCTCTCTCTCTCTCTCTCGTCTGTATGTATTAGAATAAAACTAAATGGTTATTTTTCACGGTACATGAATAAACAGCATGTGCCCCATCACACTTCAAACCACTTCCTTTCTACGATTCTAACTTTTTTTTCTCTCTCTCTCTCTCCCTCTATACCTTTCCTTCTATGCATGTACCATGGCCATGTATAATATATCTATATGCCCGCATCCCATTACCTATTACCTATCACCTCCGTAAAGTGACTGACGATTAGCTCTCAATGTTTCTGCTAAATAAACTCCAGGATGATCCATTTTTCTCTCTTTCTCTCTCTCTCTCTCTCAGTATACTTTTTTTTCTTTCCTTTTTTCTCTGAAAGTTAACGATAAACGATAATGAGCCCTTGGAGCCTTGTTAAAGTGAACCATATTACTTTGAATTTGTTTACGAAAAACAACCAAAAACTGTAATTGAGAAAATCTTTACGTAATCTATTTCAAATCTTCGTTTCTTTTTGTATATGTACAATGTACATGGTTCATTATACTGGAATATAGCGTATAGTGTACAGTACATAGTGGCATACAGTAATATCATATGTACGTGGTGTTAACTTGTGCATGCATTTTTATATTTACTAATGTATAGACAATAGACACATGTCTATAACCTTAATACTCAAATGAAAGAAATGGTCAGGAAATCTATGAAAATGAAAAAATAAAAACAACAACGAGACTACACCAAACATAAACGAAAAAACAAAAGTTTTTAAAGAAAAAAAACAAGACATTTGTTGAGCATCATTAATTCTGATACTCTCATCTTGTACGTTGACTCACTTATACGTTATGCTTTATCCATTCTCAATCACATGATTTTATTTACAAAAATGATAAAACTATTTTCACCAACTTTATCATTTTCTTGCCGATTATTTATTGGCAATTTTTTTTCAGCGGTTCTTGTATCTATACTCTTTAAGACTTTCAAAGACTTCCATATTGTAAATTGCCAATTGTCTGCACCGCAACAACAAATTTAGAGGTTTGCAGAAAATAGGCTGTATGTTGTATAATATTGTTGTAGTTGTATTTATGTTTCACATGCATACACCAGCATTTGGTTTAGACACATAGCTTAACCATTAACCATTGCATGTGGGTAGAGTTTCGTTATTTACATTTTGACTTCTGCATAAAAATACAAAATTCTTTGCACTTAAACCAAGTTTTGCTAAGTACCTTCTAAAATGGTTAACGGCTTTATAGTTAGAAGCGTATCATTCATTCATAATACATATATATA
>JABASP010001968.1:0-23789 GCA_019776565.1 Sminthurinus signatus | reverse complement strand
TTTATTTTGTACTTTTTATACCTTTGGGAATTCAAAGAAGTCAAATCAAAACAGTGGGCACTGTTTTTCTCACTTGTCCAAGTTCTTTTTCCCTTAACTCTAGTTGTGGTTGTGGTTGTATTAAAGGAATTTGGATAACTCTCACTACTCACTAATTACTTGAAAAATTTGGTATTCAAAATAAGTTTAGTGATTTAATGTCTACAACGAATGAGGGATTTTGTATGGGCGTTTAACATTTGACCAACATACAAATACAAATACAAAAAGTTTAAACTTTATCACATTTAATTTTGTGGGTAGACCAGACGCCAGATTATGGTTTCATCTATTCACCTCCCAGCCCACTTAATTTAACCTTTACGTAATCGCCTGGAGCAATTTCAAATGTGGAGGAAGAAAATACCAGAAACCACCAACACTATTTCATCTTTTGCATCAAAATTTCCCAGTTCCCCATCTTTTCAAAGCTTTTACTGATACTTTGTTTTAAATATGCGTATACATAAAAGATAAAAGGTCATGATATTATGTGTGAGTAAAATGATGTACAAAATACAGGGAAAAAGTTGTTCAGATTTGAGAAAATACCCATTGCACATGTAGAATGTAAAAATAAGAACAGATTACATAATGCCATGTAATACGTAATGTGTATTATGTATTATGTAGATAGTTTATGTGTCTTTCATTACACATTACATGTAAGGTCAAACACAAATGTCGAATGTTGAATGTCACAAGTCTGGAAAGGCTTCCTAAGGAAAGCCAAAAAAGTAAAAGAATGAAATAATCAAAAGAAATACTTGCTACTGCCAGCAGACAATCAACTCAGAACCAGAACCAAAAAATCCCAAGCAAATCAAAGGAAAGCCTCAAAGAGAAGGAAAAGAGAGCCCGAAAGTAGAAAAGAAAAGGGAAGTGGAGTCTGTAGCAAGAGCAAGAGTAGGAGTAAGAGCAAAAGAGATGAAACAGAACACTAAAAGATACTCAAGATATAATATATAATAGAAGAGGATAAAAAAGAGGAGAGTTGCTAAAAGACAATTACAATTACAATTATAATGAGAAAGAACACAAAAAGGCCACTGAGAACGACAAGGACAGAAAAATCTGGGCTATAATTTCTACTGATATAATAAGGCTTAAGGCTTGAGGCTTGAGTATAAAGTATAAAGTACAGATAGAAAGCATAAAATAGTCAAGTATGGTACAGAATATGAATGGACTTGTGACCTTGTGGATTTTATGTGATAGGCTCAATCTGCAAGTAAGGAAATTTTGTCACGGATACCTTTACTTCACTTTGCTTCATTTTATACGGGTCTTGAGCCTTGAGTCTGGAGTCTGGAGTCTCAAGTTTCCATTGAACTCAAGTAGCTTATTTTGTATTTTGCAAGGTGGTGAATGGTGAAAGTGTAGATAGTAGATAGTAGAGAGCTTCCCGCAGGAAGAACGGAGAACACTGACCATTTTGCGTGGAGCTTTACACTGAACTGTGAACAATGAACAGTGAACAGTGAACAGTGAACACCCAAGAAGATGGGAAATTAAGGTGCTGAACCAAAGTCAAAAAGCTAAAGCAAAAGTTGGGAGCTGACAGTTGAAAGTTCATAGTTGATAAATGATGGTTGCTGGCTTCTGGATGCTGGTTTCTAGCTGATAATCTCCATTGTATATTGTACATTGTACAAGTAACTTTTAGTTTTCTGCCCTCCTATTTTCATTTCATTTCACACTTGAATAAGTACACAAACTAGAATCCAAAATCCAAAATCTACAATCTACAATGTTCACAGGAAAGCTCCAAATAGCTACAAAAAGTTTACCTGTATCTTTCTTGTATCTCTTGTTCACATTGAAGATTGAGCACTAAGTACTAAGCTTTTACTATTGAGAATTGAGCATTGAGCGTTGAGCATGATAAAAAATCATACGCTCCTTTGCTAAGCCACTGGAGAGGAAAATGGAGAAAAAGTAGAAAGTAGAATTTCACACTGCAGTGGAGTGTGCATTGCATTCTGCATTAAAATAACAAGTAAAAAATCTCTTTCATTTCACAAGCATTGAAACTCAAACGCTGGAAATTTACTAGTAAAGTAAGAAACCAAACCCAAAGAAAACACGGTTCAATGGAGTTTGGAGATCGGAGTTCGGAGATCGGTTCTAGATTCAAAATCCAGGTTGTCAATATTCATGTATAGATAAAGCTGAAGCTTTGAGACTTGAGTTTTGAGTTTTGAGACACTGTAAAAATACTTGAAATTCTGTTCAGTTTGATCACAATTCAGAATTCAGAACAGTGAACACAAAGCACAGCTTAAATTTCCTGGAAATGTTTTGAAAAGGGAAATTCCTAAGAAACCCCGGAGCTCTTCAAAAATGACAACTATGCAAATTGCAAATTATAAATTGTGTTATTTACATGTTTAAGATGCACAATAGACATTTCTACATTCTACATAGATTTTTCCAGAATTAGTTGACAAACATGTTGATCAAGTATTTATTTTCCCTCGTCTTGATCTTTTATCTTTTTACTCAGTACCAGAGTTCCGAATTAAGAAATTTCCAAATTAAAATACTATTCTAGCTCTAATAGTATAAATAAATTCATACATTTATAAGAAGCATAAATAACTTTGGTATAAGCTACTTAAACACAACTAAAAATTGAACTATATTAAAATCGATACTTGCTTAAAAAAAATAAAAAATGAGAGACGAAAAGTAGAGTTCAAGATTGAAAAAAACAAAACAAAGCATGAAAAGTAAAACAAAGGTAGTAACATGTAATGACGAAAAAAATAAACATTAAACACGAGAACAGCATCTCTATAGAGATAAGAAAAGACGAGGCAGAGGAAATACACAATATATCATACATGAACGAGAAGAACGGAGGACGAAGACGGAACCAGGAACGTGGAATAATAATATTTTCCTTTATTCACGTTGAACCTTCAGAGATTCCAGATTCCAGATACTCAATACTCGATGATACAGAATACAGAATAGATGTAGACGATTTGACAGTCAGGCACAGCCTGCTCAGTGCTCAGGAATACTCGGACGTGTTTTGTTGTTCCTGTTCTTGTGCTTGTTATTATTGTTGTTGTTGACTGTTCCTTTGCTATTTCGTTCTTCTCCTAGTCCCGTATTGTAGTACGGACGAACATGGTACATTAACCTCGTTGTTGGAAATTCGAATTCGCATTCGTATTTGTATTCGAATTGGACTGGAAACGGGAATAGGAACGGGATGGTGAATTCAAAGACATGTCTGATGTCTGCAGTCTGCAGATGAGTAAACATGAGGCTCGGAAATTGAACTCTATTCAATTTTATTCCAGTTTATTTTATTCTATTTTATTCCGTTGAAGAGAAATGAAATGTATAAAAATCCAATACCAAATAAGATGGCTCTCAAACTTGAGTAGTCCCAAATTCACAATGTTCGATAGCATGTGTATTTCATGATCATTACCTTTTTACTTTTTCCCTTTATGCCCGGGCTGTTTACTGTTTACTGTTTACAGGACAACGAGAATAATAATAACAAAAAGACCAGGCATTTGACGTTACAGAATAAGATGCTGGATCTTCCTGTAAATCGTAAATGGCAGAGTTATTTATGCATATTTCAGTCTTCATCTTTACCTCAAACCCGAAGATTGACTGGCCGAAAAAGGTAACGTAAAAAGTTGGACCCAGTTTTGAGCTCTACTCTGGTGGTTAAAAAGTATGGAAATTTTAGACCAAAAACTTTGCAACTTTTGAATGAACATGATTGATTATGGATTATAAATTAGGGCTTTGAGTTTGTTGTAATTACTCGAGTCTCGAGTCTGGAGTCTGGAATTCCATTAAAAGTTTCTCAAGTTGAAAAACGTCCCTTCATTTTCCACTATTGATTATTGATTATTGGTAGTTGATGCTAACGGCTAATGAAAAGTGCTCCGTTCAAAATTCAAACTCGAATTCAAAATGGGATAAAGAGTTTTAAAAGTTGACCTTTTAAGTGGTCAAGTTAGTGAGAATTTCACCAGTGTTAAGTCTCACGGTTGCGGTTGCGGTGGTAATTACGATCTGGGATCTGGGATCTAAATTTCACACAAACTTGTGGTAAAAAGGTTTTTTATGTATCCACGAAAAAGTATCCAGAATTCTTATAAAAATAATCCCTTTACTTTCCAGACTTTGAAAGGTTGTATTGACTATTGACTAGTTTCTGTTTTCTGTTTACTATTTAGAAATTCGGATTACCCACTCAATTCTTTTCATTTACAGTCTAAATTTCACATGAGCTTTTTTTGCTCATCAGTCCATTCACTTCCATTCAAGTGTTTTCTCTGTAAAAAGTAAAAAGTACAAAGTGTGAGCCATCTGTTTATTTTCCATAGCTAATCCTGTTTGGCTTTTTTTCTCCTCAAGTTTCTCCTTTTACCGGCAGCATTATCATCATTTGCAGCTTCTCAATGCGGAATTAGGGAATTCCGAATTCTCAATCCGATTTTAGTTTTAAGTGATCAGAGAGAGTATCGGAATGCTGAAAAGAGTCTGACTTATTATTGGTACAACTTGAAAAGCTTGCAAGTCAATTTAAGACCTGAGAGTTGAGAGTTGAAATTTGAAACTTTAAGCTTCAAGTTGGATTCTGGATTCTGGATTCTAGATTCTGGATTCTAGATTCTAGATTCTAGAGTCGGGCTTTACTGCAGATTGACGATTAGGTAAAAGTTGGTTGCTAGTTGTTGGTTGATGAAAGATGGAAATGCAAGTGGAAGAAAATGATGATGATGACTGGGAGTTAGTTTGTGAAATTGGCGATTATTTTTAGCACCGTTCTAATGACTCGATAAAACCGTTGATGAGAATGAAGGAGAGGAGATGAGATAAACTTGATCCATCCTGTAATTGAATCTCCCAAGTCTAAACTCTCAACGCTCAACACTCAACGCTCAACTTGACACAAGCTATAGACAATAGACAGCTGCACTCACTCTTGAAAGTATAAAGTATAATGTTCAGCATCTTCCGAAGAAGAAGAAGAATAAAAGCCGCCCTTCAGGATTTTCCCCAGTATAAAATCTAATATACATAAAAAGTATCTACATTTATTTAACAAAGTTCTGTATTCTGTATTCTGTGTTATATTCCTTTTTGCAGTTTTAATGTTTATTTTTTAATGTGTACAGAATTTAGAATGTAAAATGAGCATCAAATCCTCAATACTCGATACACATTACACATTGTTATTTGGAATGCACCATAAACCGTAATTGATTTTACTTTTGCTTTCTCTTTCTCCCACGACTTAAAAGTGGCTTGAAAAAGAGCAAGAAAAAGAGAAAAAAAGAGAAAAATTCACAAGTAAGGAATGAAAATGAGAATCTTCAAACTAAATTCTTGATAAAATCAGAACCTTGGCCAGAAAACCGGAATCACTGTGAAAAGTAGGAGGAAGAAAAGGTAACCTCATATGAAAAGTGGTGTGTCATCAGAATCAGAATCAGAATCAGAGTTAAAATGAAAGCCATAAACAAGATGCTGGATGTTGGATTTGTGTTTTCTGTACACTGTATCTGTAAACAACTTGAGGAGAATGAAAAACCTGTGGCTTTGGTTTTGTGTTTTGTGTTTCGTGTTTTGTTCTAACCTCTTATTTCACGTGCGGTTTCATTAGTTTCGGTTAGCATATTAGTTTGGCTTTGGCTTTGACTTCCTGGTGAGGTGTTTTCTCCTTTCGTCTTTCTCCTTTCGCCTTTCTCCTTTCGTCTTTCTCCTTTCGCCTTTCTCCTTTCGTCTTTCTCCTTTCGCCTTTCTCCTTGCGGTTTCCTAATGCACTACAAAGTACACAGATTCTGCATGGAAACAGAGTAAACTTGTGAATTCCAATTCCGACTCCAACTCCAACTCTGATCTCGACTCCTCGGCCAGAGTGTCTTTAAATTAACTTTAAAACTTGGTAAATTTGAAAAGCTTTTAACTTTCTACTGTATCTTCACAGCACATTGTACATTGTGCATTGTGCATGAAACTTGAATGTGGAATCTAGAGCTTCATCTTACTTTGACTTTTCTTCTGGTTCTGGCTCTGGTTCTTGAGATGACGGAAGAGTCAGCAGATTTGGACAAAAGAATTCCTGCATACATGGAAAAAAGGTCAGACGCCACAAGCTAAAGCAAAAGGAGGAACTAAACTACTTTTGTACCTTGTACATTGTACATTGTAAACTATTTACGACTTTGTTCTACTTTAGTATACTTTCTTTAGCTTTCACCATTCACCATTCAGAAAGTAAAATACTTTGAGATTTGAGTTTTGAGCTTTGAGCTTTGAGCTTTGACTTGGGATGATGATTCACAATCTCCGTGTGTTTCTCTATCTTTATCAGTCATCAGTGAAAAGGGGATGTGGGTGGCTGGAGGCGAGTGGAGTCAACACAGATAACAATACAATACGTTGGAAAGGAATGATATTGACGCGTCATTGTCATTGTCATTGTCATTTTCATTTTCATTTGCACGGAGGTTGGGAATCTCCGTAGTAGTTTTTCCCCTACTTTTTTCAAGCTCATAAACTCTGCAATCTGCAAGGCTTTAGATTAAGACACAAGACATAAACCAAAATGTACTTTGTACATTGTACAATGTACAGAAAAAAGTGCAGCCATACACAAAAAAAAAGGAAAAAGTTGCTGACAAATTCAGTGGGTGGAATAAATGAAATTTGATTCTGAACTTGTAGACTTTGACTTTGATTATGACTGGCTGGCGCCTGAGGAAAAAAAGACAGTCACAAAATTTATCCCAAATCTCAAGTCAATCTTATACGCTTTCACTTACCTACAAATTTGTGTGTGTGTGCATTTGGAAGTTGGAAGCTTGATAAAAAATTGATTTTATGAAAGTCTGTTCCGATAGATAAAACAGCAAGGCTTTGTGACAACTTGTTCAACTTGAGTTTCAACTTGAACTTTTTGAGTAAAAGACATTGTTATCTCAATCTTTGTGCGGAGTGCGGAGCATGCATATAAATTTTGTAAGATGTGTAAGAATGGATTGTATTCACAATAGATTAATTTTAGGCTAATTTTTTCCTCGTCATAAATTACAAAGACGCGTCACGCTCTGCTCCGTGATAGCGATAGCGAAAAGAAAAGCGATAACAATATGAAAAGTTGTCAAGTAGACTTAAAGCCTGGAGCTCAAAGCTCCGACGTTAAATACCTAAATTCTAGACTCGAGACTCTTTTAGACTCGCCGTGAATCAGAGTCAAGGAATCAAGGAGTCGAGGAGTTGAGAGTTTTAATTTGGGAATCTTTTGAAAAAGTCGTAAAGTGTCACGAATGTGAGGTGATTTTTTACAATATTTCCTTCTCTT
Organism: Sminthurinus signatus; assembly: GCA_019776565.1. Classification (NCBI taxonomy): domain Eukaryota; kingdom Metazoa; phylum Arthropoda; class Collembola; order Symphypleona; family Katiannidae; genus Sminthurinus; species Sminthurinus signatus. Next base: position 16,402 of record JABASP010001968.1, on the reverse strand, counting down.
TTAGAAATTGACAAAAGATAAAAGATTCACTTTCTTTTTTTCTGCTTCTTATTCGTTTTTCCTCCGTCTTGAATCTTGAATCTTGAATTTTGAACGTAGAGGCGTAATTATTCATGTTCTGTCAAATGTCAAATCACTAGATCCATTTCCAATAGGGTGAAAAATTTAATTTTAATTTCCTCCCTTTCTCTTTTGACTTTCTATTTTGCACTCAAATGTCGTTTTTAGTTTTGGATGCGGAGTGCGTAGGAATTAGAAATGCACATTGAGAGACTTTCTTCACGCCGCGCTGTGCTTTTTCTGTTCTCGTACTTCTGGTTTTTGGTCAACTCGGCAGTGACAATAGACAAGTAAAAATAGGGAGAATTGAAAAGTTTCATACGTTTACAAAGGGATTGGCTGTGAGAATAAAGAATAAACGATAGAGAAAATAGGAGCTGGACGACTTTTAACTTAAAGTTGCATTTTTCTTCCAGTTTTCACCTTGAGAGTAGAAAATAGTAAAAGTAAAAGTAAGAATTTATAATTTAATAAAAGGAGGATTGAAACTTATTCCCTTATCACGCACTTGTGTGTTTGTTTGGTTGGTACAAGTGTAGGTTGTAGGTTATAGGTGTCTTTGAGCAACTCTCAAGTCCCAAAAGTCAAGAGTTAAAATTGAGCTGAGCTCAATTTAGTAGAGTTTGAGTTTATTTGTGAAAAGTAACTTTTCCAATACTTGGGATTTCATATTTGATATACTTGTTTAAAAGTTTGCCAAGGATTTTTTCACTTTTCTCATTTTAAATGTATTAAATTGGGAATAGTCAACAGTCAAAAGTCAGAATTCAAAATTCGAAAGTAGTGATTCATTTTTTTGGAAAAGATATCTTACTTTCTTTAGGCACTTTATTCTCTTCAGAATTACACTGTACAAAAAACATTGTTTTTTCGTCCTTTTGTTTTTACCCTAATTCTTTGTCCTAGAAGAGAGCTGATATTTTTCATGGTAATTCCACTAATTTTTTAATGAAATATCTCAAATTCCGATTCCAAAGTATACTATGTTTATTCGAAGAAAAGGTGTTAAAAGTATCTAAAGATTTTTGGGTGTTTTTTCAATTTTTTCAATTTCTTTTTTGATGCTGTGGGATGATTTCCCAAAGTAAAGTTTGATCCTTTTCCTTTGCGCGTGTTTGGTTGTGGGTGCAGTCCAAACCAACCAGTGACCCGTGACACTGGTTCTTTCTTCTTTTTCCTACTCAGACTATTCGGACTTTTCCGCTGTGTTGGACACTTGACGTCACTTTACAGTGTACAGTGTACAGTGTACATCCCGAGTCAATTGCTGACAAAGAGAATTCCAAGAACAAATGACACTCAAAACTAAAAACAAAAGGGATCTGTAAAACTTTGAAATTATTACACCGCAAAAAGTCAAAAGCTAAACAATAAACAATATAGTTTAGCTAATAATTGACTATCTGTATTGTGAATTGTGGTGGGTGTTTGATGTTTTGGTGTTTTGTGCAGTTGAAACTCTACATTCTGTAGAAAGTACAAAGTACAAACTAAACTAAATGTCCCCTTTTTGACATGATAAAAGTCTCCCAGATCCTAGCTCAACTACCTTTAGCTTTTAGCTTTTCCAGGAACTATCTGTACATAAAATGTAAAGTTGGTCCCGAGGCGAACAACACAAGTTTACTCATTTCTTTTCCTGTTTCCGTACAAACTGGAGACTGGAAGTTGGAAGCTGGAGCATCTACAATCTACAGGAACTTCAAGTTTGGAATGCTCTTTATTCTCTATAGGCACTTTAAACGTGTATTCTAGAACTTGAAATCCACCATGTAGCTTCCAAAACCTGTACTTCTATTTGTACTATTTGTACTATTGTTCCTCCAAGTTTACAGGAGATGTGAGAATTTTAATTGAATTTAGACTTGACTGCCCACACAACACGATTCACTAAATGTGTGAATTTCCTGTGCCGTGTGTGGTGTGTTTTGTGTGTTGTGTGTGTTGTGGACTGCATGTCTAGTTTTATGTTCTATGGGCCAAAACCCTTTTGATAAACAGGGAGCAAATCAAACAAAGTCACCTAGCACAAGTGCTTACTTAGAATTTGGAAGCGTGGCTAACTATAAAAGTCCTGCGTTACAGAAAAACAGCCTTGAATATTTTACTTGTACATTTTACTTGTAAACAGCTGAAATGTGACATGTGAGCATTTTTCAATTTTCGATTTTCAAAACCAGAAGTAGGGTAAAAAGAAACAATAACGCAGCAAGGTACATTGTACAGAACTATACAATTGTTTTCGTACTGCAGTTAAACTTAAAAGATGTTTTAGATTTTACTACTGTTGAAGATAGAATAAAGTTAAAAATTAAAAACTAAAGACGGCTGCTGCATAAAATATAAAGTCCAATGAAAAGTAAAACTTTTAGAAAGTAAAATCATCATTTTCCATGGAACAAGTCAATCTTTTGCTGTTTGCTTGAAAATTCTGAACTTGATTGGGATTGGATTTGAAATTCATTATGCAGAAACTGTAGACAGCAGATATTCAAAAAAATAAATACTACAGATATTAATTATTTAGGAAGTCATGAAATTTTAATGAGATTCATACAAAAGCTATTAATTAAAAGACTACAAATTTCAAATTCCAAATTCCAAATTACAAATGGGTTTTTACTTTGGAGTTTAAAGTCCAAAGTAAATCAAAATGTTAGTTTCAAGTTTGTTGAATAATTTCACAAGCATGTGTATGTGTAATGTGTAATGTGTGTACATAGTTCATTGGATTTTGTACTAAATAAACAATTATTATTACAAAAGGAGTGTCATCATTATTCTCATTCTCATTATTCCTGCATAAACAGGACACATGACATGTGTAAATTTTCATCTGTCTTCTATTTGTACATGTATTTGCTTTTGGATTTGGATTTGGATTGGAGTGGAAACTCAAGCTGTACAATGTACAACTTACAATGTGTACAGGCTAAATTCAAAAGGATTTTGTCATTTACCTAGTGAATGGTAAACATCGTGTACGTTTAGAACGTAGTGTTCAAATTTGGAAATACGGAAAATTGTCTTTGTACTTTGTACGAAATTTAATTCGCTTGAATTAGGATTTGGATTTTGGAGTTTGGAACTTGGAATTTTGATATGCGCAAAAACTGAAACTCTACGACAAAATTTTATACAGTATATTTTGTCCTTTGTCCTTTGTATTTTGTAGATTGTACAGTGTACAGTTTACAGTATTGTGTTACTCAAACATAATAATATGAACATGAAAGTAAATAAGGAAAATGAGAAGAGACGTGAAGTTGAATGTGAATGTGAATTTGGATGTGGATGGGGAAATGAGATGAAATAAGGGGTTTTCATGCTTTCAAACAGGAGCCGCTCCCAAATATATATATTTTTTGTATACATTGTATTTCCCTTATTTTTTTTCTGTTGTTTTGTTTTACACGGGGAATGCAAAATGTAGTAGTAAAACAAACAGGAGGAATAAAGAACAAAATAATAGAAAACTACAGCCTACAATCTACAATATAAAACGGACGTGCCCTGTACTTTTCTCCTTTCTATTCTGTAGTTTGTAGTTTGACAGTTAACACATGTGTCCTGTCCTTTAATATTGTTGGTTGTTGGTTGTTGATTTAATACAAATAAATAAAATACACAGTTGTAAATTTGAGGACGGAACAAGAACAAGAATAAGAGTAAAAAGCAAACAGCAACAGAACAGGAACAAAACTAAGCCATGGTAAATAATAGAATAAACTTTTCTCTTTCCTCTTGTTCCAGTTAAATCTGAATCTGAATCTAGATTTGGGATTCTGGATCATTGAGCATTGATCATTGTTTGGCTTATGTTTGAGCTTGTCACAGTACAACATGTAATACTTTGTGTAGGCAACACGTAACATGTAACACGTGTTAGAAAATACGTCGCATTTTCTAACTGTAGTTTCTAAACTTGGATTTTGATAGAATAGAAGAGAATAAAAGAGAATCAACTATTCTACTTGTAGCTTGTATTTTGTACTGTATAAAGTACAATATTGTATAATTTATTTTGTAATTTATTACAATGCACAATCATTCATCAAAGTTCTCAGTTCTCACATCTCAGACAATCGGAATTGGAAATGTATCAAGTTGCTCAAATGCTCCGTGCCTTTTCAGTTTACATCCTGCAAGATTCACGGTCAATTACTTTCCTATTCATAATGTTTTGATAGAATGATGGAATTAGTAACCGTTTTTTAGATGTCACAATTCAGCACAATTTGTTGTGCTCTAAAAAAATCACAACTATTTTACACTTGATTTCATTTTTCTCTTTTCCAGTAAACAGTCGCCAGTTACCAATCATCATCGAATATCAATTATCAATAATTCATCACGGTAAAACAAGAAAACACAAAGAGATGGCTAAGCAAAAAATAATATAGAAAAGTCTTGACCTTGTTCTTACTTTGTAATTAGTAATTAGTAAATAGCTATAAGCTATAAGACAAAGGAAAAACTGTAAGTAGAACATTCAAAAAAATAAAAAATGGTGCATTTCGTATAGAAGTACCGAGACAAAAGGAATCTACATAGAGTTAAATATTAGAATGAGTAAATTCTCTAAATACATAATAGAAAACAGTTTGTTGGTTAAAAAGACAGGGAAAGGAGAAAAATGTGTATAATGTACATTGCATATTGTACACAGACCAAACTAACAAAAGGGAGAACTGAACGGTAAAGAATGGGAATATCTTACAATTTACAATACAATAAAAATACAATAGAAACAAGAATAGAAAAGTACGCAGAGAAACAGAGAGTGCTTTTCTGTTTTCTTGCACTTGAGTGTACTCGTAATGACAATGCGTTGAAGTTGAAGTTGGACTTGGATTTGGTATTTGGACTATTGACAGACTCAAGAGTGCTGGTGGCCACTTGAAACCAAGAAAAACATTAATGGAGAAATTATGACTGGTTTTCTCACTCAATGGGCTCTGTTTTGTATCTAGAATCTAGATTCTAGAATCTAGATTAAATGAGAGTACTTCTGGAGAGAAAGTGGACTTTCCCCAATTCTGTTTCAGCATCTGTTTCTGCCTCTGGTTTTGCAACTGGAACTGAATTCTCCTTCCGTCCTTCTGTGTTTCTCCTTGTATTTTCATTTTCATGTTCATGTTCTACATGCGCGCAACATGTTACACAATTCATGTTCATCATGACTTATGAAATACAAAGGCTGCAAAAGCAGCATCTTGAGCCTTGAGTCTTGAGTCTTGAGTATACAAAGTATATGCGTTTAGTTCGAAGCTTGAGACAACAAAGGAATGAACATTCTGTATTTATTAAAATATCAAATAGTCTTTTGTTCTAGCTCGAGCATTTATCTGTATTATTTATTCTTTATTCTCGTTTCTCGTGCATTTCCTCTGCTCGAGTAATTTTGTAAAAGGATGAAAAAAGAGCAATTGGCAAATGAGTTCTCCACAAATCCACTAAAAAGACTCAAAAGTAACTGTACTGAGTTCTGAGTAATCTTATTCATTTCCAACGTTATTCAGATAGATGTAGAGAAATTTATTTGACTTTGTATAGCTTTGATTTGGATTTGGATTTAAGCTGGAACTGGGCAGACAAAATAGCATTTACTATTTAACGTTTACCGTTTTTATTCTCAACAAAAGAAGAACAAGAAGAACAAATGATAAAAGGAGGAAAGAAATGATGTAGAATGTAGACTCTTTTCTTTCTTTCTATTGTAGCTTTTTACATTACCGTAAAATGTACAAAACGAGCAGGAAGATGAAATGAGAAAATGCTCTTTGTCTTTCTCGGCAGTTCGTATTTGATGCTTGATGTCATGTGATGTGGTGGAACGAAGAACGGGGAAAATCAGAGAAAGTCAAGTCAAGTCAAGTGTGAATATTACGTGGTTTTCTCGGTTCTTGGTTCTTGGTTCTCAGTTCTGAGTTCCTGGTTCTGTATTCTTGCTTTTGTATTCTATATTCTCAATCTCTTTACTCTTTACTCGTTACTCCTTGCTCCACAATTCCACAATCATTACCGTAGAATTCTATCTAACATTTCATCTTTGATCTTTGACAACGCTTGAACGATCATGATATCAAAGTTACAGTAGTTGAAACAGAAATGAGAAACCTTTTCTCATGCTGTTACTCCTCTTATTTTTTTTCGTTAACGCAGTTTCTATTTTCAATGTTGTTCATTTTGTGTGCAATTCTATGAGTGAATTGTGAATTGATCAAACATCTGTTATCTGTTTGTTTTGAGAAATTTTGAATAGATAAAATGGTTAATTTTTAAGGCCAAATTTTACTTTTTTTTACATTTCATAATGAGTACCCTTGGACTACAATTGGACTTGGAATTGGATTATGCTCACTGTTTAAAACTCAGTGAGTAAAGAAGAGTAGGGAAAAGGTAGTAATTATACAATTGGAGTTTGAGGTACAAAATACAAAAGCCCTCCTTTTTTAACTATTTCAAATGTATTATGAATAGTGGGGAAATTTCAAAAATATTCATGGCTCAACTTTCACAGTAAAAAGCACAGGCTTCTTTTGAGGATGGCTGGAAGAATGAATCTTGTGCATACTAATATAAAAACTACTTTTACTGGGAATTTAAAACACAAAACCAGTTTTAAAAGTGCCTGAGGAAAGATGTAAAACCCGAAATCCGAAATCCAGAATCCGGAATCCGGAATCCAAAAAGCTCTGTTTTAATTAGTGGAGCCACGAGTTGGGAGCAACTCTTTGTATACTGTACAATGTACTTTGTACACATTCATTCCCCTCAAAGAAAGGGAGAAAGAAAGTTCACCAAGCTTTTGAAGGAGAAAGTTGTACAAAGTACCAGGGAAAGTTGAAGATGCAGGGCCTTCTGTAGTCAGACTCTTCTGTAAAGAGTAAAGAGAGATGTAAAATACGATGTGGTATTCACAAAGAATGTTCTACTTTCTCTTCTGTCTTTCACTGTACACTGTTCAGTGTACAGCGTACAGTGTACAGTGTACAGGTTTTCATTGTCTAGTTTTAAAAGGTAGGCATTTTCATTATGTTTTATACTGTACTATGTACTGTGAACAAAAGGACTTCAACTTTTTCAAAAACCAAGTTTTTCTATACACGTTTTACAAGGTTAACAAGCTGGAGGCTTGAGGCTCTAAGTTCAAGGCTCAATTAGAGAGTCAACTCCTCTCCTCAATTTCCTGTTCCGTGTTTCAGTGAGCATATGAATTTGAATTTGAATTCCAGTTTAAAACTCATTTTTACACAAGAAATACCAAACTCATTTGTTTTTCTTATCTATAATATTCACTCGGAGAAGAAAGATGGAATTTATCTTGGAAAATTTGGAATTTGCCCCCAGAAATCTCCATATCCACACTCCATATCCATACTCCATACAGCAACAGCAGTTGACAATTGACAATGACATTTTGACAGGTTTCAAGTCTCAAGTCTCCAGTCTTAAAGCTACAGGAAGTGACAGATTATCTTTCTTATCCACTGACAAGTGAGCACTTGTAACTTGGTTCCAGTCTCCATAATTCGTAAATGACAAGGAACGATAATGATTCAAGAATAAAGAATAACCTCAACAAAAACAAACAGAAGCCAAACCAAACGACACGAACACGACACAACAGTCAACGGACAACCGACAAATAGTAAACAATTTCAACAACCGTGTACTTTACGCTACACCATATACTTTGCTCTGGCCTTCTGCCTTGTCTAGGTTCTTGGTTCTTGTGTGTGGTTTATCCAATTAAATTAGTAAATGTGTGTATATATGCATGAAATAAATGAGCATGTGTCACTTTTGTCTGTGTCTTTGTCTTTGTCACAAGTCAAAAGTCAAAAGTCAAAAGTCACAGCACAAAACCATTTTCTTTCAGCATTCATCTAGTCTGGTCTAGTCAAAGAGCATCAATTTCATACTTCATACTTCACTTTAAACAGAGTACAGTCAACCTTATTTTTGGTATCAACTCCACCGTGTAGAGTTCATTTACTCCTTATTAATGTCTCCTCATCATTTGTTGCTGTTCTTTTTTTACAAAGCAAAGCTGACTATTCTGTCCGTCCGTCCTACTGTATAATTACAAATCTAGTAACTAAATTTGCAACTTGTTAGTGACGCCATCTAGAGGCCAATTTTAGAACTCGTTAATCCGCCATCTAGCGGACAAATTTTTAAATCACTAGTTGCGCGTTCTAGCGGACAAATTTGGAAGTCGTTAGTGTCGTTATCTAGCGGAAAAATTTAGAAGTCGTTAGTGTCGTTATCTAGCGGAAAAATTTAGAAGTCGTTAGTGTCGTTATCTAGCGGAAAAATTTAGAAGTCGTTAGTGTCGTTATCTAGCGGACAAATTTGGAAGTCGTTAGTGTCGTTATCTAGCGGACAAATTTGGAAGTCGTTAGTGTCGTTATCTGGTGGCCACATTGTAAATTACAGTAGGCAAGTTTTAAGGATTAGTTTGAACTCAATGGAAGTAGTTAAATAGCAAAGGATAGATACCTTATTTTAATACACAGCTTCGCTTTCGGAGCCTGAAGCATTTATTCTTTTAAGGCGATATAAAATGGCCAAGAATTGACGATGTTTGACTTTATTTTGTTTTGTGTTGTTGTTGCTCTTGTAATTATTCATCCTGGGTTTTAGGTTTGCAAGTCATTACTTTTGAATGGTAATAGCTTTGATCTATCTGGTTATTAATGAGTCTCTATTCTGAACTTTATTATTCAGTATCCACTATTTAACATTGTGTACAGTGTACAGTGTACACAGTACACAGTAAACAAATCCACGTGCATTAATTCATCTCGTGTACTAGTTAAAAGAAAAATACAGGGATTAAATCAAGTCCATAATAATTGATGGTAAACTTTGCTTTTAACAGTTTATATCGTTGCTCTTTGATATCTTTGACATCAAAAAACATAGACAACACAGTAAAACGTCAAATGACTTTTTTACTGTTACAACTTACAGCAGTTGTACATTGTAAATAAACTACTAGATATTAGATTTGATTTGACAAGGTTTGTTTTGATGTGAGTATATATTATATTATCTGCAATCTACAGAGTACACAAGATTTTTAGCACAAAGTCAATTTCTATTTTTATGCCGGTTCATTTTCCTCTCATTTATTTCATCTTTAATTAAGTACTAAACTAAACCAAACTAGTCCAGTCGTGTCACATAAAATACCCCTCGTGAAAAATATTAAATACAAGATACAAAGTATGAAAGACGAAATATGGAGAACGAGACATGAGATTTTGGATATGGATCAGAAATGAAAACGGAATCGGATTACAAATACTTATTTTGATACCCATTTCATTTCATTTCCTTTCAGCACCACACCACACGCAAATACAAAAATAAGTCTGTATTCTGTATCCAGTGTACAATGTACAGTATGCAATCTATACAGAACAACACGTTGCTTATTGCTTACTCCTCGTTAGTTTTATGGCTCGTACACTAATATTAAATCAAAGCGTCTGATATCTGGATTCTGGTATCTGGGGAAACATTAATCTAGTAAAAGTGAGCTGAAAGGCTACATTATTTTCGTGTCATATAACATCAACTCATACTTCATACTCCATAGTATTTTATTTTATTAGACTGTGGACGAATCTTTGTCAGAACCATAATCATAATGATAATCATAATCATGATCATAAATAAAAACGAGAGGATAGAATCACAGGGGAAAATCATAAATCATGCGTAATCAGAAGCTTCTTTATTCTTTATTATTTGTTATAATAATTATGTAGTCTCCAATCTCATTATACACGCAGGACGTGGAAATTTATCAGTGGATTTCAAACTGGAATGAAAAGTTAAGGGAAAAGTCGTCAACAATTGGCAATTAAAGATTATTATCGATTGGCAATAACTGACAATAATAGCGAATTTTTAGTTTATTATGCAATTCAACATTCAACCATTTTGATTTTTTTTGTTAAAGTCCACAATCCACATAGATACTTTTTCTTGTTACTTTTTCTTGCGTCATCTGAAATGTGAATTGAGAGAGTTTCACGTTTCCATTTCAAGCTTGAATGATCAGTTCGGGTTTGTGATCATGATGGTGATAGTTACGATGGAGGATGGAGGATGGTCATGGCGATAGCTTGATAGGAATGGCTTGAATTGCTCCAGAGCAGCGTTTGCGATTGGGATTTAGTGCACTTGACAATGTTCTTTAGTTGCCATGAAATATATCCTTGGAAAATGATCAGTAGAGTTCATTTTCTCTCACCATTCACCATCTTTTCCGCCGTCCGTTTTGTATTTTGGTTGTAGTTGTGGTTTTGATGGTAGTGGTGAAAGCCCCAAGAATAAAAAGGCATTCAGATTCTAGAGTCCAGAGCTTCGAGTGGCGATTTGTGAGTGTAGAATGTAGAGTGTAGAGGACTGTGGCCTGGTCTGGTCTGTGGTTTTCGTTCTTTGGGTGTGAAAGTCGTTTTCCATTTCCGCTTCAAGCTTGACTTGACGACAGTTTACGATAATGGATAATGTAGAAAAATAAATGAGGTTATATCTTGAATCGTTCTTCATCCTTTTCCTCCTTTCTTTTTTTCTATCTTTCTCTCTGTCTTTTTGGATATATCTATAAAATTTCTACTGTATTCTCAATACTTGACAAGTCTGTACTTGTGCTGCGTCATTTATATCTTTTGTACTCTGTATTCTGTGTTCTGTATTCTCTGTGGAAGACGGAAGATGGAAGATGGAATTATCATTACAGTTATTAGACTTCCCACAAAGAGAAATGATGGAGAAAAAAAGAGCTTTCTCCATATAAATAATACACAAAAGGAAAATGTGTAAGCTGCTTTTTTTTCTATTTTTGTACACTGTACATTGTCCAGGTTCTCATTTTCTTGTTTCCTGTTTTATTTCACAGTAAAGCGTAGGCCATGTTTTTTTCGTAAATCTAACTTTAATAAACCTGAAAAGCTTTTAGCTTTTAGCACAAAACAATTTATCAGTACACCTTTATTTATTAAAAAGTGAAGGGTTTAAAATATGGATATGAATGTAGAATTTTCTAATAAAAGTTCAACGTTCAAAGAGTTTTCTAAAACGGACTGTAGTTTTTTTGTTATTTGAGTTGTTGTAGATTTAGTTGAGCTGAGCAGAGCGGAGCTGAACATCTTTTACTAAAAACTAAAAATGGAAAAGATTCAAAGTAGAGAGTCACTAAAGTTGTCGAGCATCTTCTTTTGGTTTGGGAAAATGACAGTGGCTCCGGTAAAAATTTCAAATTTAAAGGTGTCTGAGGAAACCATGAATTCCAAGTGGGAAGTGAAAAGTGGGCAGAGGGAAGATGCAAGTTTTAAAATATGTAAAAATTTAATAAAATATAAAATATACACAGCGGCTCAGAGAGGAATCAAATAAAATACGGATAAAAGTAGAGGAAGTAAAATCTCAAATCTCAAATCCCAAATCTCAAATCTCCAATCTTTTTTTTTTCCTCTTCAAAGATTCAAAGATTCAAACTCAAGACTCAAAAAGTTTAAATTCAAACTGACTGTCAAAATATGCATGAGGAGTCGGTGACTTTTATGTTTCACACCTTTCCTTTCCATCAATTTCTCACCAACTGTGTACTATGTACTATGTATAATGTGTAGGCTGTGAGCTGTCGACTGTCGACACAGAGAATAATAAATAATATAGCATGTTTTTTTTATTTATCATGTGTGTATTCAACTGTCATAAAAATTCCTGAAGGGAAATCTAGTTGCATCAGGGTTTTCCTCTCTTTTCCTCTTCCGTCCTTTCTTTTTTCTGTACCTGGAACCTGGAATCCGGAACCTGGAACTCGTTTTATGTTTTATTTGCTTATTCGTCGAATTTGTCATTTTTTTTACTTCATTTTATCCCCCGCTCTCCAGTCTTTTCTTGATTCTTTCCCTTGAAAGCTTCCGATGACTTTACTTTACTCTTGTGCAAACAATGATTTTCCCCACTTTCAAGTTTCTTACTAAGTCTCTTACTACTCCTTTTTTCCCGTTTGAGTTTTGAGTACATGGGTACATGGATTTTGGCACGTAGAATCCACATTTTTGAAGCTCACAAGTGGATCAAGTGCTCACTCTTTCCTGCACCTACACATATTTGAGTATGTTTCCTCTTAAGGCTTAAAGACCAGCAGAGTGCAGAGTCCACACATTTTCTTATTGTTCAACGCTCAATTTTTTTCTGGTACTCAACTCTCAATTCTCAATAGGCTTGCCGACAGCAGGACAAAGTTGACTTGTTAAATCAACTGTACAACAAAATCCTGTGCAAATTGACGATAAAACAACTGTCAATCACATCTAGAATCCATTTGTTTTACTATTATAATTCCATATTCCATATTCTACATTCTACATTTTACGAATGCTCAAACCACTCGTCAAAAGTTGAATTTTTGAATTTCACAAGAGCTTTTCAAAATTCCCTGATTATAAAAAATTCTAAACTTCAAACTCCGAATCCATAAAATAGCTCATGAAATGTATGATAACTTTGAAGCCTGTGGGGTTTTCCTTTGTTCTAAAATGTCTTGGAGTTTTACATTCCGGATTTTGGACTATGGGAATAATTCTTGGAACTGATTTGATTTGTTGGTTACTTTTATTGTTGGAGTCCTTTTGCATTGTTCATATTCATATTTACATGTTCAGCTTAAATTTTGTAAGAAAAATTGATAAATGCCTGAAATTTTTTGACTTTTCAGTCAAAAGTCAAAAGGCTTTTGATTGTGTTTTTTTACTCATTTGTACGTTGATGTATTTTGTATTTTAGATTGGAAATTGTAACTGTATGGTGATTGAATTGGTTTTCTGTGTTTTATTCATTTTCCAGATTGTTCGAGACTCATCCAGATGTCAAGGAAGTATTCATGCCATTTGCCGGGATGCGAGTGGAGGATTTGCAGCACAGTAAACAATTAAGAGCCCACGCACTAAGGTACACACATACAAATACAAAAGCAAAAGCAAAAGTCCTGGCTTCTGGCCTCTGGGATTGTCATTTTTCATTTACTACTTTTGTCTGTAACTACTTATTGCTTGAGCATTGAGCTTTGAGTCAGTCATCAACTGGTTTATTATTATTATTATTATTACAATTTCTTTGCCTTGTCATGTAACGTTGGTCAAATGAGAAATTTCATCTTCCAACACAAATATATTTGAAATATTTGTACTATATGAAGTCAACTAGCTAGAAACTGAAAATATTATGTAATCATACACTGTTCTTTGTTTCAAAACATAAATACAGTATACAGTGCAGCTTTTAATTTGTTTTACATGTTGTTTTACTTTTGACACAAAAGTTTAATGTGAAAATTATTATTATTATGCAAATAAAAAGATGGTTTAACATTTATAGTACACTACAATAATGAATAAAGTATCATATTTATTAACTTTTTAACTAGTAAACCCTGAGCTACAATCTACGATCTACAGCTTTTAATATTTTTCTTCCCTGGGTATTTTAGATGAAAAGACTGATATTTCCTTATACAAAGTACAATTCATGTATCTCACAAATGACAAATGCTCATGCATTATGTAAAAGAGGACAGAATTTTATTAATATTATTATTATTTATTCTTAGCTCTCCTGTGGCTAAAATCTGAAGCCTGAAATCCCCTGATTCTATTTATTATGTTCTAGTGTCTAGTTTTCTAGTTTTCTAGTGACAGTGTCGCTCTTTTTATTCACGAGGGAAAACTTTTCTTTTTTATGTAGAATGTAGATTGTGGATTTTATAAAGCATCGCCCAACTTTCTATAATTTCCACAACGATCTAGATTCTAGAATCTAGCATCTTAGTTTTATACCTGATAAAAGATAAAAGCACCTGATGCCCCGAGTGAAGTATAAGTAACTACGCACAGTAGACGGTAGACAGTAGATGAATGCCTTAATAAATATTATTAGAAAAGTTACAGGGTTCAAGTATCTGTTCATGCATGAAATTACCATTACCATTTCCACTGTACAATCTACAATCTAGATTCTAGAATCTAGAATCTACAGCATGGATTATGGATTATTTTTCATTCTTCCGCTTAGTTCCCCTCTAAAGTTTAAGGGTTTAGAATTTAGCTACACAAATTCCAGGTGAGATGTCAAACATATACAAGATACATACAAGTGTTCAAAAGCAAATGAAAGATTCAGGGGGGAAATTTCAGAGTAGATGTTCCAGAAAAAAGCAGGGTTATATCAAAGAAAAATTACACACGAGGACAAGAAACTACACTGTAGATTGTAGCTTGTAGATGGTAGATGGTACCTTTTCATATATTAGAGATTACAGACTATTCAATTGGAAGCTGAATTGGCTTCAAATTTATTATGAAGAGGATTTGGGGCGGAAAATTCAATTTGTTGATTTATTTGAGACAGGAACTTGTTTTTTAAGCTCTTGCACTGTCTTTTAACTCGTTGCTTTTCCTTTCTACTTTCCCCGGTCTCTGGTATTTCCTTTTCGTTTGCTACTAGTTTTAGAAATTAATTGCACCGGTTTTTTCTTTTTCTGTTCCTCTTTTTCAGCCTTCAGTCTTCAGTTTTCAGGGAAAATGCTGTGTTCTTTGTACTTTGTACTCACTTTAAACAGAACTAAATCCTTTTTCTTTGTCCATTGCACATTGTACATTTTACACCGTGTGTTTATATATAAAAAATAAAAATCAAAGTGTCAATTTAGTGTCAGCTGATGATGACAAAAGCGTCTAAAAAGTGTCTAATGTCAAAGTATTTCTTTTCATTCTGTGTACACATGAAAGGGAAAAGATGAAAGAAAAAGTGTTTTTTTTTCTTCAAAAGAAGTAAAAATTGTGTCAATAGTGGAGTAAAATGTATTTGTGTTTGTACTTTTTTTGTTTGTTTATCTGTGCAGAGTGATGGCTTTTGTGCAAAAGGCCGTAGCCCGTCTAGACGAGAAGGAAAAGTTGGATAAGCTGCTGGAGGAATTAGGAAAAAATCATTTTTATTATGGTGCTCCAAAGAAATACATTGACGTAAGTTGTACATAATATTTAATGTATAAGTATAAAATTGCTCACTTTTATTCTCATTTTCATTCGCTGCGATTTACTCATTTCCACCAATTACAAGCACCTCAATCAAAATCAAAATCAAAATCCAATGATACTTATCGCTACCGGAAACCCGAATGAACAAATTCCAAATTCCAATTCCAATCAACAAGTATTGTCACAAAAGACAAAACAGAAGAAAGTATCAGAATCGGAATCCGAATCGTCCAATCGAGAAAGTTTCCAACATGTCCAATGCCAAATGTCCAAGTGAAGCAGAAATAGATGAAAGAAGCTTTTTCCTTTCTCTTGTATTTTCTAACTGTAACATGTTACAATGTTGTGTGTTCATTTTACTCTCCCTTTCACTTTTCCTTTTCCCTCTTTAGCCTAGATTTTTTTTATCTTCTGTCTTAATCTGCTGCAGTTTCCTTTTTTCACATACAGACAGACAGAGTTGTCTATTCTTAATTCTTATCTATAAATGAATACACAAAGGAACAATCCTATTCATTTTATCTTAGCTGTGTATTGTAGATCTATCAGACTGATTCTGGAATCTAGAAGCTGGAATCTAGAAGCTGGAAGTTGGAATCAATTAAAAATAAAATCCAAACTTTTTTCTTCAACAATTCTCTTCTATTCTCTTCTACTAAATACTAAATATAAATGTCCTGAGTAGAATTATAGAGATTACAGCTGTAATTTATAAGCTAGATTCTCAATTATATGATACATTACCAATTGCAGGTATATCTCAAATAGAATCCTTCGATTTTCCATTTCCACCAACAATTCACAATCCAAATCAAAATCCAACAATAAAACAATTTAAACAGTTTTTGTTACTTTTTTTAAAGAATTTAGATTTGTCAGAATGTTTTATAGGAAATTCCGGATTCCAGAAAATAGATTTATACATGAATTTAGTAGAATATTTATGAAACTCAAATTAACAGTTAACAGTTAAGCAGGGCTTAGTAGCCTAAAACAAAATACAAGTACACACAGAATAAATTGATTATGGAAGGAAATCCAAACCGAAAAGTTTAAAAGACATGAGGACAAAATTGAAAGTTGATGACAGTGAGATGAGAAATTCATTTAGTTGATCAATATTTACTCGGCATAAATATATCTACGATCTACTATCTAAAAACTACAAATTATATGCATGCATCTACTTTTGTATTCTGTATTATGGAGAATGGAGAAGTTGCTCTTTATATTTTCTGTATTCTATGCCTCAAGTTCAATTTCATGCTCTCCTCTCG
>JABASP010001967.1:0-23793 GCA_019776565.1 Sminthurinus signatus | reverse complement strand
GCTTTGGCAACTATTCTTTGGTCTGGAGTTTTCTCTCTCCATCTTGGCCGCTGAGGCTCGTCGTCTTCATATCTATTCAGAGGAATTGGACTTTTCTGTGATGGGCTAAAAATTTATACACAAATAATGAACACATTTTACAAATTCATTCTCTCCAGTTACAAGACACAAGATAAAACAAAGGAAATCATCACAGGTTTCATATCATGATTCCTCATAAACAAGTAAACCTAAGTAAAAGAGTAAAAGAGGACTCACGTGAAGTTATCAGTGTGACGTCTATTTTCCATATCCTGAATCTCTGCAAGGAATTTTCGATGTCGTTGTTCCTCATAAAACCGTCTCATAACAATTTCTTGTCGTCTTCTAAGCTCGTCTTCTCCAATGTAATCCTTTTCTACAAGTCGTACTGGAGCCTTGTAATGAATGTTTACTTCCGACTCTGCATAGCGAACTGGTGATGCTGCTTTAAATTTTTAAAATTCATCATAATTCATAATCTTTTATTCTCTTCATTTTATATTGAAATATTGTGTTATAGCTTTTATTTTAGCTCCTTGAAAATCCAAAACAAAATAAAACCCTATAATTTTAACAAAAAAACCCCCTTTTGATCAACAAGTAGCACACTATCAAATCTTTCAAGACAAAAGTTTCCCAAAACTCACAAACAAAAATCATGCAAAACATAAGACGTAACAAGTAACACATATATTCCTTATGCCTAAATAATAAATATTATTGAAACAGCACGCATTGAACAAATGTGCAAGGAAACTGTACAACGACAAATGACATGTAACACAGTTTATAGATTCAGGCTCAACAATAGATTATTTTAATAATTATCGTGCAAATTTGCAATAATTATGGAAAAGCTGCACACTCCTAAAATTCATCAAAAATCAAAATGCATATGCCGTGATTTTACATTACACAAACAGACAAAGCACACTTAACACTTTTGTGAGTTCCTTAAAAATGTGTTTCACTTTCATATCAAAATAACAATGAAAAACAAAACACAGACCTGAACTTAATATGCATAAAGCCTTTATCATTAAATCAGAAAAAATGCTACTACCTGATTTTTAAATGTGTATCTATATTCTAAATTCTATATATTCTATACCTGGACATTCTACAAAAAAAATTGATACTAAAGGGTACAAAGGACAAAGGGTATGTGGAATAACTCGTTAAGGTGAAGGGTGAAGGTCAAAAGATAAGAAAGAAGGTTATTATGACAAGTAGTTTTGATCTATATTCTAGATATTGAAATGAGATACAACTACATATTTACAACATGATAACGCAGCAATATTTACAAACAAGTAGCAAATCAAGGTGTAAAAATTCATGTGCATAATATACTTATTATATCTGTAATGGAGTCGCAAGTCGCAACTTGAGTATATATTTGAAACAGCTGATTGTGAGTGCGTGTGCACGTACTAAGTACTAATAAAATGAGTGCGTGTGTTTGCGAGGTGTGTTGTGTGTTAACCTAACTACGCACAATAATTAATAACGAGTATGTAGATTGTAGATGTATACATGCACTGATTTTAATGACAATAGACTTGGAATTCATCCAATTTACTATAGTTTAACGCTATTTTATTTTCATCTTTGACTTTGCTATTTAATTTGTTACTCGCATGTATGGTATTCTGTTATTTTAAGTGAATTAATTTAGTCTAGACTCTCATCAATTTTTTTAAAAAAAATATTTAATGCTGTTTATTCCTAAACTAATTTGAAAGTAGAAAAATACTTTTCAAAAGATTATGAATGATCAGTGTATTATTAAATTAGCTAAAACTATTTTCAAGATTTTAAATTCTTGCTTCAAACTTCAAACAGTAAATTAATGAGCTTTGTTCAAACTCAAATCTGAACTTGTATCAAGGAAATTAATTGGGATGGTCAACACATTTTTTGATAACTTGATACAGCCATGAAGCGAGTAATTTCTTCACACAAAATATGTATTTTTTGTAGTTGTAATTTATAAGCAAGGACGTAGACAAATTGAAAACAATAAAAAGGGACAAAAGACAAAACAAAGGCGGACGAAAAAAAAACAAACAAAAAAAATAAAATAAATCATATGGGTCAAATTTAATTGCTTACGTAATAATGGAGAAGCAGGTGATTCGAGTTCATTTGTATGAAGCTCATTTTGATTTTCTACTAAAGGTTTCTGATTTTCAATTTTTCCATGATCCACCTCATCAAAATCATCATCCTGACTCACCATCCTTCTCAGACCAGACCGATTATTATTATTCACATACTGAGGAGGTGTCATAGGTGAACTCAACTGAGCGCCATGATTTTGACTAGTTTGATGTGAATTTCTATTTGGTGGTTGAATCTGGCCTCCAACATACTCTGAGAGTCATACAGAAATCAAAGTTTCCATTTCCTCTTTATTTTCTACATATAAACGTTTCATTTCCCAATCTTTCGTTTCTTTCATTAAATAATAACTTTATTCTTTCATCCCTTTTCCTACTTGACATTTTCACTTTATTTCACCTGACTGTAGCGAAAAAACTATGAGAGATAAAAGAGAACCCTACAACCCTTTCAACTATAGTAACTATTTAGTACAAGAATGTATTTTAGATATACATATTCCCAAAAGATTTTATGTTACTGATACCAATATGCCTTTTACATGTTATTATTATTATGGGTTAGTGTGTAACGTAGAAGCGATAAAATTGGCTACTGAAAATTGTTTTTCAATGCTCAATGCACATGGAAATAATCAAAAAAAAAAATCAATTGCAAGACTAAAAAACTATACAAGCTGGAAGCTGAAAGAAAACAATGAAAAGACAGAAGAAAAAAGTTCATGTATGATAAAATTGTGTCATGTGTTTAACGTTATGAAGCAAAATATAAGAATACATGTAAATTATAAGTATATTATTATATTAGTTATGAGAACTTACTGGAAATGTTTTCTGAAAATTGGAAATCTTTTTTCCATCCATCAGGCAGCATGCAACATATTATTTTTACATACTAATTGTATCATATACATCTTATTTATGTTAGAATATATTATATAGTTCTTTTTTGAGTATAGTTAATACTGAAAAGTATCTAGTACACAATCAGAAAGTATAAAATATAATTATCTTATGTATTGGCTATATAATATTTACATTCATAAAGGCATAACAATATTTATGCATGCAAAATGCAAACTAATAAACATACAACTTAAAATATTACTGAGTTACAATAGTAGAAAAGACAGCATGCAAGTAAAATTAACATATAAATTTTTTTCAGCAGTTCAAAAATAAAGTACTTACAAAGGTAATAAACAAGAGTATTTTCTTGGTTTCTCAAACAGGCACTTCTTCATGCTTTGTTAGTATAAGTAGTATTATTAAGTATGTACAATGATTTTCATAGTGAAGCATAGTATATTCTTAAAATTTCTACACATGAGTATAGAAAATTAATTGAATTGATAGGAGGAAATCAATTACAAGATAGAACTATTCGTATGTGTATTATATTATCAATTATCATCACACACGTAACATGCATTTTGCAATTATTAGTAAGTATATAGTTTATATTTAGTATATTATGGTTACTTTTTAGCACTAATGTAATAATAATATTAATAAAAATAAAAATAAAACCAGTTGTCATTCTGACATGGTAAAAATAAGAGTTAAATTATAAGTAATAGCACAGTTAAAAACAAGGGCAGTATATTCACAAAGCAACATGAGTATGTATAAAAAAATATTATAATATAATAGAGTAAGTACAATATAATAACAATGTTATTATTATTATTATTGATATTCCCATTGAATCAAAAGTTGTCTTTAGACAATAAGAAGAAGAGGCAGTAAAATGGACAGGCACAACAAAGATATATTAAAGTTGCTGGAAGGAAGAACTTTTTGTTTTGTTTGTTTACAATAAAAGTATTTGGAAGTAGTTTGTATTTTGTATAGTTAAAATACGACATTATAAGTAATATAGTTGATATAAAGGTGAAGGTGTACAATGTGTATGTACATAATATAGAGTAATTTAGGTATGTGGGGAAAGTTTGTTTGTTTGTTTGTTTGTGTTTTCTCTCTCAAATCAATCAATGAATCAAACTGTTGTCTGGAGACGAGCAGGGCCTAATACAAAAAAGAATCATTTGTGAAGATCATCAATGAAGAGAATATATGCTAGAGTAGTATAATACAATATTATGCACCTGTGAGAACTAACAAGAGTAAGAGTAATCTATGAAAAATGGAGGCTAAAATAGACCAGTCTACTTTTGAATTAATTCATATGAATTATTATTCTCTACCTTTTTCTAATCTATGTAAAATACTAAAATGTATCGCTAAATTGATATAATAATAATATATAAAATGGGTGATAATTGTTATGCATGTGTCTAAACAACTCCATAATAGTAATATAAATGTGTGTTGTAAAGACCTCGACTCGAGCTTCTGGTCCTTGGATTCCAATATCTCACACTTCGATAAAGATATGGGTTGTAAAACCGACTCTCTGCACTACTACTATTCAGATTGGGAGGTGGTGGCAGTGGAGGTGGAATCAATGGAGAAGAGGATGTGGACATGCTGGTATTTATTCGGGGTTGAGGTGGGACATATCGGAATTTGACCATGTGAAGTGCTGGATCCACATTCCAATTCTTAACTCCTGGTTCTCTTTCCCCAATACCAATACCAGTCCCAGTCCCAGCACCAAAACTAAGTCCACTGGCATTACTTATTCTTGAGTCCAATACTCGGGGTGGTGCGGGTGGGATTGAGATGGAATGATACGGTGGAGATGGGGAGGCTGTCCCAATAGAAACGGACTCTGTAGCTGAATAGAAATCCCAAAATCCCCCAGAATAATCCGAACTATAGCAAGAAGAAGTGGTGCCCTGTTGTTGTAGTTGTTGCTGTTGAGTTTGTTGATTGAGATATTCAAGGGATTTATTTGGAGACTCGAGGAAGCAGTGGGCTGTGAGTGTGGGTTGACACACATTTGGTGTAGAACTTGGTTGATATATGGGTTTCCTGGATCTAGAGTTGAGATACAGGTCAGGAGAGGAACAATTTACAGGTGAAGATTCCCGACCATCCGGTTTTCGATCTCTATCTAATTGCATTTGTTGATTCTTTTGAATATAAGATTGATTTTGATTTATATTTGGATGCTTTTCAGAATGTACTTGATGTTGTTGTTGCTGTTGTTGTTGATTGTCTATGAGTTTTTCTTTAAAAATATCCGCACTTGCACATCTTCGATCACAATGGTCCGACCTCCATTCTGTCATCCTTGCTAAATTAGGATCGGAACAGAAGAGACAACGGAGGAGGTTGATTTCATTCCCATAGTCATCCGTACCATCATGCGTTTCAAAATAATCTTTGAGACGATCCACCTCTCCTGCATTGACGAGTCTGAGTCGTTCCAATTTGTCTCGTTCAATTACTTCCCTCTGTACCAGCTTTTTGAGAGCATCATCCCTCTTCAAAAGAAGGGAAGCAAGACGAGAGATGACGTTGACATGAGACACGTAAGAGAGTGGTGGTTTTCCAATTTTACTACTTGCTGTTGGACTGGCGGAACGTGATCTTTTCACATATGGAGAGGGAGCCCTCACTGGAGAAATTGAGGAGGAAGCCATCCGACTACTCCCTATTAATTTCCGTCCTCTTCCACTTCCAACATCTGAAATCCCACCAGTACCAACACCACCACTGAGGGATTTTGAAGAGCCCATGATACAGGAAAGAGAAGCTGGTTGCTGTTGTTGTTTGTTGTCGGATTGTTGATAATAATTTTCAAAAAAATTGACCTTTGAAGGCACCCCCTTCTTACAATACACACTATATGCAGGGATTTTACTCTTCTCTTCATCCTTCTTCTTGTCCATCTTGTTCAAAAGGATTTTAGTGGAGATGGGTACATGAATGACAGTTCGGACGGAATCATCCGATTTATTTGATTCCGACTCTGTACTTTGTCTCTGTTTCTTCTCCTGGATCTTCCTCTCCCTAAATTCATGACTGAGGGATCTGGACAATTGTTTTTTGGCAGCCTCTGTGAGATACCCATCCGCTCCAATGATCCGACCCGACTCTGTCCTGTACAGTTTTGGAGATAGGGGATCAGAGGACAAGGTCATGCCCATTCTGGAAGTGACAACTCGTCTCTCTGTTGGTCGACCAACTCTCTCCTTCTCCGCCTCTCCCTCTCCCTCTCTTCCCCCCGGTCGGATGAGACTCCCCAGTCTCGCCTTAATATTCTCTCGTTGATCCTCACTGAGTGTGCTACTCATGGAGAAGGCTCGTCGGAGCCAGGGTCCATTATAAATCCGAGCATTCTCTTTAGCCAGTGCACCTTCACCTTTACTCAGTGCAGATAACTGCATGTTCAATGCCTGTTGTTTCACAGACTGACCTCTCCACGCCGTCTTGTGAAGGTCGTGTACAGACTTGCCTTGTAATTTCACAGCGGATGAGGATAAAATACCCATACCAGAACCCGATGCAGAACCATAGCCGTAGCCAAATCCAGTACCAAATCCAATACCAGAACCACAACTTTGATCATAATCTCCTTGGAGGAAACTACGTAGTTCATCGATTGTCCATTGTTTACATCTCAGGGCGGAATCCCCCTTCCATTTGAACTCATCCAGTCTTCGTCCAGAGATGAAAAAGTCTCGATTTTTCTGGGCAGCCGAGAGTTGAGAGGAGATGGAGGCAATTTCCTCATCCACTCGAATCCGATTCCGAACTTTCCACCAAGTATCAAAATCCAATTGACGCTCCGTACTGAGGATGGGAATGTCATACATTGAGGTGGATCTTTCCAGTTGTCCCAGTCTCTCCAGAGAGGAGTAGAGTCGATGGAGTTGGACAAATCTGGGGGATTTCTTCCTCGAGTGTTGTAATTCCAGGATGTAGCGAGCATATGTGTAATCCCGGGAGCGACGGAGTCCTAGACATGAAACACTCCGAACCACTGCATTACTACTACTGTTAGTTGTTGCTGTAGCTGTTGCTGTTGTATTTGTAGTGGAGGTGGCAGTGCCTTTTTTCAATTTACTTCTACTGCTGTGCTCTTGTATAGTTGTATTTGTATTTGTAGTCTGTTGCTGATGCTGTTGGTGTTGTCGAGCCTTAACTTTCTTTGGACTACCACCACTCTTCCCTCCACCTCCATTGATCCTGGTACTACTCCCTCCAATACTAGAAGTACTACCTGCACCAGTAGTTGGTCCTCTCATCCCACGTTGTCCCTGTAGATACAAGGACTGTTGTTCATCCAGTCCAAGCCTCTTAGCCAAAGCCGCTTTCTCCCTCAACATGGCAGCATGATTAGTTTTAAGGACGAATGCGGAGCCAGACACACGTTTCGTCTCTTTGAGATAGGGAGTGAGAGCGGGGAGGGAGCGGAAATGAGGTGACGTACTCCGCACAATATCACGTTCCTCTGTTAGAGTCCACACGTCCATCAGATAATCTTTACCCGGTTTCCTGAGGGGGATTGTCAAGTAAGGAGAGGGAGAAGAAGGAGAAGGAGACATCACTAATGAGGACAGGGATGTTGGACCAGGTAGTAAGGATGATAATGAGGAAGTGGTTGCTGACATTTTGGTACTTTTTACTTTTGACGTGAATCCTTCACTCTCCTCTCGGAAATGTTTACTACTACTACTAGTAGTGGTGGTGGTGGTAGTTGTAGTACTTGCAACTACTGGAGAATTACTACTAGTCATTTTCATACTTGTTTTATCTGATGAGGATAATTGTTGTTGTTGTTGTTGGATTTGGGTTTGGATTTGTTGTTGTGTTTCTTTTTCAACTAATGATGATTTACTTGAATTGGATTTTACTTTTCGTGTCCTTGATTCTTGTTGTTGTTGTTGTTTTTGCTGTTGGTCACTTGTTGTTGATGATGGTGGTGGTGGTGGTGGTGGGGAAGAGGATGAAGAGGAGAAAGCTGCTGCAAGGAAAGAACTCACTTTGGCAGCAGCAGCTCGACTAATCCGATTAGTTTTACTCGTATGAATAGACGTGACACTCTCCTTTTCATGACCATCACCGGGTGAGCGATGAGATCGACTTTGGGAGGATGAAGATATTTTTGATCCACTTGTTGGTGTAGTATTTGCATTTGTAGTTGTTGGAGATTGTTGTTTCTTCTTATCACTTTTCCCACTGCTCCCACTACCAGCACCAAATGAGGAGGAAGATGGGATTTTGGGTGGGATTGGAATATTACTAGATGTACTTTGTAGAGGACCATTTGAGGAATGTGCACCACCACTACCACTACCGCCACCTCCTGGAGAAGTGGGTCGAGATTGATGAGGAGAGAGACAACTTGCATGTCTTGAGGCTACTGGTGTAGCTTTCACCGTTTTATGAACTTTTAAAGTTCCATTACTTCCTGTTTGTACCTCCATTTTACTACTGCCACTACTGCCACTACCACCCCTACTACCACCACTATCAGGATTTTTCCCATTTAATTTCCTTGGTGGTTTAGCTGGAGTATTTGATCCACTGTTAGGATGACTACCATTAAGAACAGCTGCAACATTTTCGGATATTTTCACACTTTTTGACTTTGACTTTCCATTTTTAGTCCCTCCAGATTTCTTTGATCCGGATTTCTTTTCCTTCTCTTCAGAAGAGGAATGTTTGGATTTTTTAGGACTGGATCCTCCTGCTCCTACTGTTGATGTTGTTGTTGTGGATGATGTAGTACTTGTTGTTGTTGTTGATGCTAATCCAGAGCCGGATGGAACAACTTTTACAACTTCAAGTTTAATAGCAAGTCGATGACTCGTCTCTATAGCTTTTTTCACTTCTTTTGGACTTGTCAATTCCGGGGAACTAACTCGTAATTTCTCTATACTGGGATTTCTAGATCTCACAGGGATGAAGGATGGTCCAGCTCCTCTTAGTGAGGAGGAGGAAGACGGGGAACGGTAATGAGAAGAAGAATGTGAAGAATGATATTGACTTGCACCAGTCACTTGACTAATGGAGCTGGAACGAACGGAATGGATAAGGCGTGAAGCTGCATGAGCCCCCGACGGACTGGATTTACTTCTTCGTCCATGAAATTGTGACGGATTTATATCTGAGTTGGCCCTTCTTAATTTTGATTGAATTCTCTCTTGGAGGAGGGCGACGGTGGAGGTGGAGGATTTTAGCATGGATGGACTTCCACTACGAAAACTGCTGGGTGAACCTGACCTTGGTCGGGTGGCAAGACTTCTTCTCACGTCTTCGAGTGTGGGCATCGGAGACATTGCTATAGTTTTTTCGGATACATAATGATATATGAGAGAACCACTCTTTTTTTTGTATATAGTAAAAGTCACTTTTATAATATTCTTACGAAAAATAATCCTCAATAAATAAATAAAATATAATCATAACAATAATTGAGGAAAATTTTCTCTACAAAGTAGTTTTTCTAAAATCTACTTTCTCTTTTTATCTATAGATATTGAAATCCCTTCACCAATAATCAATAATTTCTCTCTTGTAATATTACATAATATTTATAGCATTCAAATTTGTGCTTTCTTTTGTTTGTTTTACAGAAAAAAAATGGTTTAAGAGTGGTTTTACAGTAAATTTTGTTTTTTTGAGCATACATTTGTATTTATAACATTATCCTACCTTAATTGTTTAGCATCGAAGTGAAGAATGGATATGGGTGCTCAGCTTCAGCAACAACAAATGAATACTTCATAGTTTGTGAGTTCAAACAACTTTTGTGAATGTGCAATTGAAATGTTCCATTTACGACTTATTGCTGTGACTGTGAAGACAGAGAGAGAGAGAAAGAGAGAGAGAAAGGCAGATCCAAAATGATCAAATATCAAATACATGTAGTATTAGATTTTAGATTTTAGGCACTAGACTTTGAAGAATATTTTAAATGTGGGCTGTATAATACTATTCTTCTTTTTTTTGAAATTTAAAATAGATTATCATGCTACTGCGTTTACTTTGTAGAATTTTATCTGCTCATTACAATTTCATTTATTCTACAGGCTCTTACTTTTCATGTGTTTCTGTTCATGTACAGCTAAAATAAGTAAGATTTTTTGTGCGTTTTACGGATAAGGTGCTCCATCTAAATGTAGCTGCATGAGCTAGTACACAGAGAAGAAAACCCAGCCACCACCAATCATCAACCACTATAAAAAACCCGAATTTCGGATCGGTTCATATGAGTACGAACAAGAATGAATCGAATCTATTCTATGCGTATAAAAAGCCTCAGCTTCCTCAGAATTTGTACATTTTTACACTATGAACTATGACCTTTTACTTATGCTTTGTGCAGGAAAATACCCACTACAATATTTTGTTTTGTCTATAACCTATAACGGGTAGTGTTTGATTGTGAAATTTATGCAGTTTTGAGAGTAAAGAGTAAAATGCTCCGTCTTTTTCATCTATTTTTCTCCTTGTTGCACAAATTACACACAATTGACAGTGTAAAAGACTACATTTATGATACATTCATTGATTTGAGTTTTGAGTTGAATTGAGTTGATAAAGAAAGAAATAATAAACGTGTATATTTCAAAGAGGATGTAAAAATTTAGTTCACTCTATAGAAAACTGAAAAAGAGGGACTGAAAAATAAACTGAACATTAAAAAGCAAAAAAAGGCATTTAGTTGACAAAACACGATAAACGATAAATAAAAATCTTTATATGTATTAGATATTAGATTGTTTTAAAAGTTAGCAAACTATACCAATTTAGTAAAAATATTCATATGAATTCCCATCCCGTCTTTTTGATAAGAAAACCAGATAGTACAATTAGTTTGACTGTTATTAGGGATTATTTCTCTATATGATTTCCGAACCCTCTCAGAAAATCGGTTTATATAAAAATGGTTAACTTTACATACCAAATAAAGGCAAAGCAGAATAGGTTTAAATTTATAGCTGAAAGTCATTACAATAACAAAAGCTTTTTTTCTTTGCAATGGTATGGAATATGAAATGCTTACAGTTAACATATAATCTAATATTCTGGCTGAAAAGAAAAGAATAAAACTCATGATACCATGATACGGATAACTAAACAGATTTTATAGTATGCTTAATGTTTACAACAATAATGTACGTCAAGCTAAAGTTCTAATAAAATAAATCTAATGAGCCGAAGAACTAACAAAAATAATGAAAATTAGAATAGTGCTTCATATAAAGCATAAAAACTACTGTTTACTATCTACTACGAATATTTTGTACATTTATACAACATACAAACGTACTGTCAAATCTAATGTAATGGTAAAAGAAAAGGTGAGATATTTAAGGCCAACTTAATGACATGATCTCATACATCTTACATCCAACAACGTGCAACTTAATAACATTTTGACTACATCAATTACCAATAATTATCAATACTTTCGTTAGCTACGAAACAACGAGAGATTCTACACATGAATACAGTTTTTTTATAAATAGAATACTTTCGAAAAGGGGAAAGAAAGTGAAGATGTGTGTGTGCGAGTAGTATTGAAAATTGAAATTTTTTTACTTCAAAAAACAATAATACTACACACAATATAGTAAAAAAAAATAATTACGAACTAATAAAATATATGTAATTAATAATAATAATTATTATTATTGTACGAAACGAAAATATATTATATAATAAAAAAATGAATAATAATCAAGCCAAAACAGAAAATAGAGAATTATTTTCTTACCTTTGGGTTTCTCCGGTGCAAGTTTACGAAGACCATGGATTGGAACGTCCCCTCCTTTCTGAATCTGTAATGTTTATACAAATGTGTATTATGTAAAACAGGAGGAGAAGGTGTTGACTATAGAAATTCGGAACTAACCTCAACGTAAGCGTGCCGCTGCTCTGCTGGACTTAATGGAGGAGGAGAAGGGATATTATTATCTTGTGACTCTTGACGTTTCCTAATGACGAGAGTGGAATCACTCTCGTATCCTGCGAGTTCTTTGGATCCTAATGCCCTGTACATAAAAAAAGTAAGAAAATGTTACGTCCTATGTATTATTTGTTTACAGTATTGAAAAACTATCAGCAGCACAACCAACCAACAGACTGACACCATTTTCATAGCATCATCATCATCATCATTATCATCATGAGTAACTTATGACATGATGTACATTGTAATTGTCGTAGTACTACTACGTTCTACACAAATCATTTATACATCTAAATGTTGTATGTAGTTCATTATCAGGGCTAATGAGGACTTGAAACTGCTCTCATCACTCATCACTTTTTAATGCAGAGCCTTTTTATGCGTGCATCTATATATTCTACATATTCATCAACCGTTTTTATGGACGTCCTTGAATCTTAATGGACATTAAGTAGTACTAAATACTAAATGTATCCAACTAATGTCCAAATCAATAAAGTAAAGTATCTATAAAATACAACCAAGAACTTGAAATATTTGCTCATTCAACTGTAGGGAAAATGTGTACAATACTATATGTATGTAACTTAATATCATTCAAATAATAATAACAATAATAATTTAACTTGATGAAATGATATCAAGCCGAGACATAATTTGTACTTACAAGTCCGTACATACAAAAGTCAAATAAATCATTATTCACTTGTTGTGGTTATACAATTCTCTCATCTCTCAAATATGTAAATATATAAACTCTAGTCAAATGATTTGATAATTATTATTACATTTCCCTGTATTTACAGTGAATTTAACACATTTTCAAAGGAACTTGTAATCACAATTTTAAAGTATATAATAATTATGGTAGTTTAATTTACCAGCCTAATGTTGGTTTATGTCGGTGAATTGCTTTGGCAGCTGCAGAAGATTTGCCAGGAGTATAGTCTTCAATCCGACCTGGAGTGAATCTTATACTCCCTGGAATGGTTGGCGTTTGTTGGCCTGACAGGTACTCTGTTTCAGAAAGGTATCGGTCACGAACTTTTCTTCGGTCAAGTGTAGTGTATTTAGGATAATCGGATTCGTAGCCTTCCGGTTCTGACCAAGATCCACCACCGTATGAGGATTTTAAAGGTGCTCCTGTACATTCAAACACAAATAAAGTACACATTAGTTTTAACTCTCTCCATACATTTTAAATAATAACATGCTTTTAGTTTGACACACTTCTGTTTGAAAATTAATTTCTTAGTTAATCATACGCACACGATTATTCCATAATATTTTATATATTTCAAGAGTGTAGGGACTATACTTAGATACACACACAATTGGTAATGAAAACCCTTAGTTATGTTAATATAAATCTCAAAGTATCACTTCAATTCTTTAGAGTTGATAACATTAATTCCGTGTTAGTATGTAGTATTTAGAGTACGAAAAAAAACAGGAAAACTTTTAAATTTACTTGTAAATTTGCGAGTTAGAATAAAAAGCTAGAGAACACTCAGAAAAACAATCAAAGGTAAATCTCAGTCACCTTTTTTTCGATATCTCACAGTTAAATAATCTGCAATTGACCCATTTCACGGAATCAAAGTATACAAACAAATAAATAAGTGAATAACGTATAACGGCTTTATAATTCAGTCTTTATTTTTAACTGTAATATTTAATCATTTTTGAAAGTTATTGATAAATTCTCATGTACAAAATCATTCAGATATTTCATTGTACTTTTGTAATCTAATAGCTATTAAAGGGCGAAAGGAAATGGTCCCTAAATGAAGAATTGTACTGATGATTCATCCATGAATGTGGCAATCATTTTCGTTCGGGGAATTAATAAATGTAAACACAGGGATTTGGAAAAGTATTTATTTTATAGGTATATTTAAACATCTTGTAAATATAAATACTTTAACTGCTTAATATTTCATGTTCAATAGTAATAATAAATAATAATGTGTTATGATAATAGATAAAAATAATAACTTGTTTATTGTTTACCTTTTCTATGTTGTTTATTATCTACATGTAAAGATTCGTACATACGTTTGTACCATTCATGTCCATTTGTACCCTGAAAATCCAAAATAAATAAAATTCATGAGTACAAAAATAAATATATATATTTCAAAGATTACTGTATTTTTAGTTGTGATAATAATATGATATATTTAATCCTAATTTATCATCTTACGATATGTCATATACAACTTATTTGAGCTTGTAAAAGTCTCAAAATCATCTTTAAAAATATACATGGGGATATTGGATATTATATTCTGTGGAAATAATTCCACATAATATTTATCCCATGAAATTTTTATAGGTTAAATTTTACAGCTGTTATTTTTATTATAGAGATTATTATATGGAAAACTCACCGTTTTTAAGGCTATAGGAACACCGTCTACAGTAGTAGGGCCTATTCCATCATACCTCTTTGGTGAAAAATCAACTCGTCTAGTTGTGGCTCCAGAAGGATGTCGTGTATACTCTTCTCGCTTCAATTCAAAAACTGTAAAATATAGATAGAAAATAGAATCCAACCATAATTTTTAGTATACAAGTACACATCTTTTGAAAGGTAAAAACAGAAGCTGAAGAAATAACATGCACATAATAAATTTTCTTCATATTATTATTATACATTCGTTATTTATAAGTGTATAGTGTAGTGGATATATTCACACTTTTTAAAGAAAATATACAGTAGAGCTAGATGGAGTAAAAGGTAAAGTACTCACGCGAATCATTAGGATTTAACGGAGGTTGTTGTTGTTGTGAGGAACCTGTAATCGGATGCTGTGGATGTTGTTGATGCTGATTCTGTTGCAGTGAATTGAAATTTTCAGTTGCAGAACTACTTCTCTTTACTCCAGATAGTTTATGGTCTAAATATGAAGCTCCTTTTGGCAAATATCCTTCTACAATTCATAAAAAAAGATAACAAAAAAAACACAGTTAAAAAAATGTACACTGCCTTTCAATATTGCACTGAAAAATAGCTTAATACTCATCATTAACTTTACGGTGACACATGTATTTACTATCTACAATCTACCATCTACATTCATATCCCAACGAATGTCATAAGTCATAAGACATAACTCTAATTTATTTAAGTTGAGATATCTCACTAGTGCACAATATATTATTGCACAGGAGAAGTATGTTTATTTTTACACAAGAGCTAATACTAAAAATGGTTATATATTATAGATATAACTAAAGAAATCTCATGAGAATCTGTCGATACTCCATAAATAAAAAAAGCTTATATAGTTGTGGTTTTTTTCAAGTCTACTTCTTTCTATTCAATTAAAATATGACAGTAATTAGGCTCCAGCTCCTGTTTTTACACTCTTGCATATTTTTACTCCCACAAAAAAAAAACATACTGACAAGATTCTGAATTCTAAATTCTAAACTTGTACAATTCACTTTCTCGTTTACATCATGCTACAGTAGTATCTGTAATATAGGTTTGTATTGTTTCTTCCATATAGGTAATTTACATATCCTTCCTTCATCAAACTTCATCGCCTGAATTCCAAAGTGAAAGACAAACTGTACTAATTGAGGCATGTACTACACGTTACACGTGTCTATTTTTAAAATTGAAACGTAAGAGTCAATGATGAGACTGTAGCTAATGGTACATTGTACATAACACGTAATATTATGTACCTCTAGCTTTCTGTAGAAGGGTAACAGTGGGACTTTGATACTTTGGTAAATGAACCGTCGGACTGCTCTGACTTTGATGAAAGTAGTGATGATGATTTTGATACACGGATCCGTCACCATCCACTCTATCTACTGAACTGTCTATGTTATATGATTCAGTCGATGCTCGAAGCGGAAGTTCTCCAACTTGTCCTGCTGAGACAGATCGTTCCTATAAAACATAGAAAAAAATAATAGATTAATAATATTCACTGATAATAAAATATAGTAATATACTTTTATTAGTTCAACTTTGTAAAGATTAAAGATAGTCTGTACTATGTAATTGAATCCGTATTTATACTTACTAATGAAACAATTCTTGGAGTGGAATTAGTTGGAGAACCAGGCACGTTGAAGTTTACAGGGCGGAATTTCTTTTGTGAAGATGGACTTGGTGCGTTTGGTGGTGTCCAAATCGGTGGTAAAGGATCAGAAGACGAGGAATTTGTCAGAGCAGGCACTGAACTACTTTCTGTCAAATCTCCTTCACTGTACTTCCGCAAGGGTTTTGTCAAGCCTTGTTGATGATTGACAGGACTAGATACTGTATTATTATTGTTGTTGTTATTATTATTATTGTTTTTCCCACTCGGTGACCAAGTACCTATAATTTCATCCAAAAAATAAAAAAAATTCATTAGTTATTTCATTAATTTATCAAAAAATGTAATAGTTAGTTATAACACATAACAATGCATCTATTTCAATAGCAGGACGATCCAAATGTAATCATATAATTTGATCAATCTACATAATATAACTAATACAGGACGATGACATGGAACCTTTGACATTAGCATGAGTATTTTTCATCTATTGTCTATTATGCTTTATATACTGATTACTTTATACTTTCATACCAACACTGGACAATACAAAAGCCGAAAGTTGAAACTTAAGCTCAAAACGTGGACACACTATAATTTTACAAGTGTACAAGTCATTCCAATCACACACTTTGTCCAATTCAATCATTAGACTTTTCTACAGAACAATATACTCTTCAATTTGATATGTAAACTTCAACATCCCAATTTATCACTGAGGTGTACAACTAACTTCACAACACATGCAGAAATATAATATATGTATCTGCAATGAAAAACTCATTGAGAGATCATTTAAAACCACAACACTAATTTAGTCTGACTATTATTTTTATTTTTATTATTAGTAACACTACAAACTACTGACTACTGACTAAAGCTGATTAAGAATTATTAGTAAGGGGTCAAATACGACACAGCGGTTGTACTTGAGGCCATGCTAAATTGCAGAACTGATTCACCAACGTGTGGCGAAGCAACGAGTTTTAAGTCAAAAGCCGCACTACTCATACTCCAAGAATCAAACCAAGGTTTACTCATTTTCTTGTGTACTGTCTTGAGTCTTGAGAGTTCATTTCATACAGTTAAAGAAATATAATATTCTACATTCTATCGTATACACACATAGAACATATATATCAACAAGATATTATTATTATTATTATAAGCAGTGCAGTGTTACATAAAGCAAAGCAAGATAAAACCCCAAGAGTTGAGTTGCGTTGGTATAAGAAGAGGTAAGAACAAGAGTGAGAAGCAATTGAACCAAGCAGTACATAGAAACAACAGCAGCAGAGAACAGAACAACGGACGGCAACATTTATAATCACTTCCGTTGCCCAAAGCAAATTGATGCACCTTCTGTCTTCATTCCTCTCATGTCTTATACGTATATGTCCTATGTATCTGTAAGACGACGTTCCACAGTTCACATACTATTTTTGTTTGGTTTTGCCTCATCGTCCTCCTCCTATGCCTTTCTTGAGACTTGAGATTGTGAGGGGAGGCATAAATGAACAAAATTATAATAAAAATACCAACAAATGATGATGATGTTGATGATGATAGCAATGAAAATTAGAAGTAGAGTGCACGATTACTCTTTTTTACTTTATTATTATTATTTCTGTACTCAAGTTTATTTTCTTTTTACTAAAAGTAGAAACGGGCATTGTCATTTAACTATTTACAGTATTCTACTTAGATTCTATTTTATTCTATACCACTTCAAACTTTAAGCTTGTAGGTTTACGCTCTAAAACGGAAATGTATACAAAATCTTCTGATAAATAATAGGAAATGAAGCTAAAAATGAATCATAAAGTTTTTAAAGTCTGAACTGTATCAGTTTTTCTCTAGATTTTATGCCAGTTTTTCAAGTTATATAAAAGATTTGCATTTTCCATTCATTACTGATCCCATTTTTAATTATTGTGATTTTCCAATATAAAATCTTTTTAAAATTCTTGTAATGTGAAAATAGTGTAGATTGTACATGAAATATAGAAGAAAAATCATGGTAAAAATATCTATCCAGAATCCAGAGGAAGGGAGAGAGAGAAGCAGAGACTAGGCGACACCGAGTTGCCCCATGCCTGCCAAAATAACCATTGAGCTATTTGAACATGAATGTGATGATTCAAATGATTCGATGCCAACTGAAACAAAACTAGATTTGAATACATGTCAACTCCTCTTGCCTCTTGCCTCCCTGTAACTGTGATTGTGACTGACTGTCAATGTCTCTTGTCTCTTGTCTCTCGTCTTTCTCCTCTTTCCCTCCTCCGTCCTGTTGGGATGTGTGTCGTGTGTACTAAACCTTTCATTCAATTAATTCAACCATCAATAGTTGTAGTTGAATAATAAAGCAATCAGACGCCTCATCCATCATGTCCAATCATTTATTTTGTGTTTCACTCACACTCATGTTCATATTCATACTCATATATGTAAAATGTAGAGAGATGAGAGTGACTCCTTGTCTTTTATTTGAAACAAAAAATACAACATATTTCTCATCCTCATTTTCTGAATACATGCTTTTTTTCACCATAACTCTGAGAAAGTACCCATTCAATAAATGATAATCACACAAGAACATACCACCAGGCTAAATGAGAATATTGGTTTTGTTGCCAAAACATGGCTCAATGATACTTAACTTTGTCTATTACACATTACATATTACATTGGCTCAACAACTTGTACAATGTACAAGTGCTGAGTGTAAAACATTAGAATTTAGAATAGACACAAAGTCACACATCACATGTAGTTACAAAATGTACAATGTTCACGTAAGTATTATTACACACGCACATTTCAAAAAACTCAAATGATCCGTAGACGAAACATTGAACATTTATAAATGTTTTCCATGTCTCATCTTGTCGACTTGTCGTCTTGAATTGCACGAGTTAGACTTCAATTGAGGCTGCTCTTACATATCATGTACAATGTACATTGTACGTTGTACATTACATAAATCGTAAATATGTATCTGATTCTAGTACGAATGCATGTGTGTTTCACATAGAGTAAAGTGAGCATGGGTGGTTTTTGGTTCAAAAGAAATAAAAACTCCAAGGGAGAAAATACATGATGAAGGAAACATTATGTTATAAAATCCGCTCTGTAGTCTACAGTCTACACAGTCGATGAATTTTGGACGGTAAATAAATATTTATTGAAGTAAGAGAAAGAGAAAAGGAGAGAGAGAGAGAGACCCACTGTGAGCTGTGTGCTTTTTGAGAAATAATAAATATGCATGAATGCATGAATCACTACATTGGATTGTTGATTCCTCCAAAAATAAAAATAAAATTGGAAATTAGAAATCAGTCTCCTCAATATTTTGAGGCACATTTATCCAATATTTGTATTGGCTACAATTTGAAAATTGAAATCTTGGGGTTTCTTCCAATCCATAATAAAGACTAAAGACATAAAAATCACAATAATTCTTCAGCTTGTAACTTTTTTTTAGTGAGTTTACAGTTTATTTCACCTCTTTTTAAAACCCCCACTTTAAAAGTAATAAAAATAAAAATGTACAGTTAATAATAGCAAAATGAGATTTTCTTTTAAATTCAAACATGTCTGACATGTCTCCTTCTCTGTTTTCTATTCTCTACGTTACGTAACTGTACTTTGAATTGTGCACTGTACACTGTACACTAAGAGCTGCACAGATAACAGCTCAAGGATTTATTTGTCATTTTTAGCCTTTTCGTGGATTAATTTGAGGCTCATTTTCTTCTCTTCTTCTTGTTCATGAGATGAGATGAGTGACTTTTAAATCCTAATTTAAAGCCTTCCGCTTCTGTTTTTAGTTTTTAGTTGTTATTGTTACTTTTCAGGATGATGCTGAAAACTGCCTGTACTTTTTTGTAAATTATAGGTTAATATTTAAAGCTTCTTAATGAAAAAACCCCATTCAGTTATATATATAAATACATTCATATTTCTACTTATAAGTATTTCAGTCTTAGAATCTAATGACTCAAGACTCGAGACAATATGTTTTTATTGTCGACCAGTACAGTACGAGGATTGTACACGATGGAATGTAACGAGTTGGGCGTAGTAAGTGTAATAATTCCTTACACACCTGTTAAAAACATTTCCCATTTTCTATTTCCTCTCGGGCAGAAGAATCTGCATTTGAGCTCATCTTTAGCTAGATACAGGACATCCATCCAAACAGGAAGTATGAATACTAAAACCAACGGATAAAATCAAGTCGGTTTTATCTTTTGTGTCTTGTGAGCCATTGATTTTTGTAGTACCGTCAAACTCCACAGTCAACAGTAGCCACACATTACACATCACACAAAGGTGTCAATTACATTTGTCAATAATTATCTTTATCTCAACCACAATCTGAACTACAAATATCAAATACATTGTACATTGTACAAATGTTCACTTTCCCATTCTTAATTTTCAGTGCCCTCCTCCTTAATAAACACCTTACTTACCTACATAATACATATCTCTGTACTCTGTATGTACGTGTGTAGCATTATTATTTTTATTTATGAATGTGTAATTTATAATACAAAGAAGTGTTACCAAGAAACAAATGGGGAACTCCTTTTAATTTGTCTACAATTTGTTTTAAATGTACAAGACACAAGACATTCCTGACTCCTCCACATGCATCTTCATTATTCCGTATTACACACATGCTGCTGCTACCACAAAT
The DNA here is from genome assembly GCA_019776565.1 of Sminthurinus signatus. Taxonomy (NCBI): domain Eukaryota; kingdom Metazoa; phylum Arthropoda; class Collembola; order Symphypleona; family Katiannidae; genus Sminthurinus; species Sminthurinus signatus. Next base: position 3,039 of record JABASP010001967.1, on the reverse strand, counting down.
TATGTGCGCTTTACAAATTATGCAAATAAATTATACAGCCGGTGATGATTCCTTTCTCATCGACTGATTATGTGTCAAGAGTCAGAAGAGTAGCAAAAGTTGGTGAATTCAGACTGTAGACTGTAATACACTTGACATTACTAACCTTTTTCAATTAAAAGAAACTTGGCATTCCTTCAAATAAAAATTACAATGTACAACTTACAGAAGCATTACTAATACTAATGTCCCTTTTTACAAATTACAAGTGATCGTTAAAAAGTAGAACGACAAAAATTCTAATCTTGGCCAATTAGTTAATTATTCAAATGACATACATTTTTCTTATTTCATCGTCAATTGCCATTGCCATTGTCATTCCACACTGAAAAATGAACACTGAATACTGAGTGCACTGATCATGGAAAATATCATGCTGTATGCTATATACTTTCACTTTAGAAAATACACAAATGACTCTATATTACATACACATTTTATTATTTTGAAGCATGAATAAGATACATAATACATATAAAGCATGTAATATTGTACATAGAGCCGTACTTTAAAGCTTCAGAAATTCCTGCTTTAAAAATTAAACCGCTTATACCGATAAAAATCCATCCGTTGTAAATTGAAAATTCAGCATTTCATTTGGAAATCCGAAATCAAATAACAAGCAACCAAACCAAACCTGCATCATCATCAGGAGAGGAGAAAAAAAAACAAAAAAACAGACGCTAAAATCCATGCCAGAGAAACTGAAAAAAAAGGTGGTACTTGTAGCCAAAATAAGCGTTCGCACATGAATCACATGTTGGATAATGTAGATGGATATGTATACTCGTATTATACTTTTGTGTATTTTTGTGTATTTTGCAAAACAATTTTACTTGTTGCACGTCTATCAAGTCTATCAGAAATCAGAAATAGTGTGTTTTTATTTTATTTTTCTTGTAGAAACAGAATCACAGCATGATATTGCCAATATTTTCGCTTGATTTTCCTCCGGTTTTTCTACTTCACCCCTTGAACTATGCCATGTAAGCAAAGTCCTTTCAACCATTCATCTTTTCGAATTTCAAATGTAGATCAAAAATCAGAAATCAGAAATGAGAGTAAAAAAAAAGAATTTGGTTGTTTTTTTTTCTTTGCAAAAATAAAAATGCTGATGTGCCTAACACGAAAAATTGCAAGAAAGGGTAAAAGTTTAAAAGGATTCGAAATAATGAAAGCCACTTATCACTGAAGACAAGTGAAACTCGTTTAACATTTAAGACATGTCAAAGAGTATTTACATGCACGCATTTTCCGCCGACTTGTTCCAATTTTACACGGCATTTAACATACCTCTTACGGAGGTCCTTTAAATCTTTAAACAAGAAAAAGAAACCCGAAAAAAACACGACGACAAACACAAATGCATACTGCATAATATAATATAATATATATGTATGTATGGAATATTAGTATTTGTAAATCCACAACAACTAAGTACAAAAATGCTTATGTGTATGGATATGTCAGAACTTGAAATGAAAATGCACAAGGCACGACAAAAAGGCTAAGGTCATTTTTAGTAGAGGAAACCGAACTTTTTTTCATAGGCTTCCCTACCTACTGCCTACCGACTTAACTACCTACAAACTACAAACAAGTCTTACGTACATCTTCTCGGTTTATTTCTCTGGTGGGATGCTTTTGAAGTATGTGTAAAAAAAGTTCAACTGTTTTAACTTTGTACTGAACACTGAAATGTTCCATATTGTGTATTGTATGTACAATGTACATTACACACAGATACATAGATAATTCGTACATAAACAAACTGACGTTTCCTCCATCAGCATACTGATTGTGTATGTGAATGAACATCAAACCTGTACACTGTACACTGTACAATATACGCTGTACACATGGAAATGGAAATCTAGGTTAGTCATGGTCCGTACATGAGTTGCTAGCTGTTCCAGACCTGAGTTTGAGTTTGAATTTTTGCAGATGCCTCAAAAATTTCTTTCTATCTCCTGGATTCTAGGTTCTAGATTACCACACTCAACCTCCTTCCTCCCAACACAGTACACACAAGCACAGTGTACACGAATAATAATAATAATAATTCGTCTTCGTCTTCAAGAAAAATAAGCAATACATTACAGGTTTATAGGTCAAATTTTTGTTTGAGCAATGAGTAAAGAGGAAAAAGCAAAGAAGAAAAAAACAGAGGGAGGAAAACAGGGAAATTGGAAAATAAAAATACAGATAACTTAAAATAATTCGAACATTCTTCATTCCTCATTCCTCATCAACAACCAATGACTAAATACTAAATACCAAATACCAAGCACCAAGTAAATATACATTATACATATCTACATCCGTTTACCCAGTTCTTAGAAAGACACGTCAACCAGAGCAAATGATTATTTTACGATAACACTAATATTTAAAATTACTCTTCCGAGTTGGTTCACATGTACGATTCAAGAAAGGAGTTTTTCAAGAGTCATGACTGACGTAGACTTTTCACAATTCACCGTTCAGTTGTACTTATACGTCCTAAGAATAGTTTTCAGTGTTCAATTCTCAATGCTCAATGCAGATATCTTTCATTGGGAGGAAATGATATGGTTAATCCGACTGTTTGTATTTGTCTACATTTGTATGGTATTGATGGCATGTGTGAAAAGTGGTAGTAGCAGAAGGAGGAGGAGGAGGAGAAGGAAATATCTGTATCACTCTCCTCTGACGTGTATGTTGTTCTATGTATGTACATTAAGCTCCTGTTTGTCAAAGCAAAGAATTTTCCTCGAGACCCGAAAAACCGCATTACATAGAAATCACGTATATTGTGTATTGTATGTTGTCTGTTGTTTGATGTCTGATACTGTATGCTGTGTCCTGCATAGCAGATGCACATTTTACATTTTTCATTGTCCTGAAACTGAATCTAAATCCACAGCTGAAGTTGACTTTGAAGTTGAAAGTGAGGTACCGTAGAGAGCCCTAATACTGTACAGGTGCCCTAATACTGTACATTTAATTTTAAGAAAACTA
>JABASP010001966.1:0-23798 GCA_019776565.1 Sminthurinus signatus | reverse complement strand
TGTGATTATAAATATGTGTATACGACTCTCCTCTTCATAAAAATGACACATTGTTTTGCTTATTTCTATGTATTTACCTCTTTTATCTTTACAAACTTCTGATTGCCTAATCACGGTAAATTTATAAGGAATACATATAAAGAATAATGAAATGGAACCAATATAATATATACTAAAATGTTATTAAATAGGGAAAAAGACTACGATAAAAAGTGAAACAATAGTTATATTCAACAAATGTCTTATTCTCCACACTCACTGGATTTACCAGAGGATTCATCAATTACTTAAGAGAATAATATAGGAACGATACAAAAAAAACTGCGTGCATTCGTACTTTTCACTCATTTTTGACAAAAAAAACAACACTTGTAAACAAGTTTCAACTTGTATTTTCCATCAGTTGATTAAACTGATGATTTTTTAACAGCAATTACGTCAATGGTCATACTTAAGTATGTAGATAAATATTACAAAATTGTAATATACTAACGCGTTTAACAGATTTATACGAAAACTGAAAAATATACCTGACTGACAAACGATTATTAATATTATATTATATTATGATATAAAATACAAAAAAAAACAAATTAAAGTCATTCATACCTGTCTGGAATACTCTACAGAGTAACCAAAGTTGAATCGTTGATAAAGAAAGACGAATATCGAATATCATAATGCTAATATCCATATCATAAAAGTGTTTCTGTACTTCCTTTTGGAACAATAACTTTTTGATGTCGTTCCACTTTGATATTTCTTTGCAAGTTGTTTAATAAAAAAACTGAAACTAAAAAGATATGTACTTTTGTTTTTCTTGACAGACTCTCCGAATCAAGGTACCAAGAAATATAGCAATGTTGATCACTTGTCTCCAGCTATCACAAATGTAAGTAAAAAAACTAAATGATTTAACATTGCAATCATAGCTAATACACATTGTTTCATATTTTTAATGAATATTAAATTAAATGGGTTTTACGAGTTGAAATTGTCAATAAATAGAATATATGTCTATAATTGATAATAATTTTCTTACTTTCAGGTTTGTTGGCTGCTACATCAACTTCTATCTTCTTTATACGAAAAGTAAGTTTATCTTTTTTTAGTAATTATTTTTTCCTTAGCTTCAATATTTTCTAGAAATCACAATTCACACAATAATTTTTTTAATTTACACTTGGCACTTCACATCACAAATCATAAAATCACAAAACAAACAAACATTTTGAAATCTCATTAATTTATTATGATTAAATAGTCTTGTACGACTTATTTATTATGTTCCACTGAATTTAATTAGGGATTTGGAGAAAAACAAAAATTAAAACTTAAATTCACAAATCATAAAATCACAAAAAAAATCCAACATGGCTGCGCCACACTTTTGTTTGAAAACAAGTAAGACTGTCAAATTATGCAGTTTTTACTTGTAAAAAACTGACCTTTCCCAACTTATTGGAAATTATCTTACTTTTACACCATACACTTTGACATATATATAGGGCTAATTTGCTTAATATCTTATAACTTTTCAAGCTTAAACAAAAACATAAAAATTAAATTATTCAATAGAAAAATAATAAGAATTTTATATTTTACAACAGAGGTAAAATACAGGTATGAATGAAAAAGAATTGATTTACAAGTAGTAGTAAAAGTAGTAAGAATATTATGTGATTAGCATAATTATTTTGGGCTGTTTTAGCCGGTCTTTTTGTTTTTTATGCAAACAAGTTGAGATTGTAACAATGTATTATATAACCACTAACCACGTTTAGTGCATGCATTATATATATACATAGGGAAAAGTGAACGGTGGAGTCAAGTCGTGATTCTCAAAAGAATAACAACAGTTTTGCTATATCATGAACATAACTTTGAGACTGAATCATACGAGTACATGTGCACAGGTTATACACATATGTATAAAATATATTATCAGTATTTCATTTATGATACAAATAGCTGCGTAGTATAAAGATTGACAGAAGGGAAAAGTGAGGCAGGACTTACATTTTATAGTAAACAGTAAACATTAACTTATTCAAGAGAAGTAAAAAATCCGTATCTTGTACTGCTGCCTAGATTATGCAGTTAACAATACACAAATGAAAACAAAAGTAATTCATAAAAACTGGGATGTGGAATAATAATAATTATTATTATTATATAATAATGCGTAGTCGATAAACTAATACTATTACATAACAAAAGTTCGTACAAAACATACAATATTAAAAATATTACAGAGTGTAGTATGCAAACCAGTGTAACATCAATGTTGTTTATACCGAGACATAATGAGGATCTTGGCACACGCACTAATCGCCTGTTTATTCCATTTTAAGGCTTATAACATCCTCATCTTGACTTGAGGTGAGGGTGAAAGAATGTTGAATTGGAAAAAAAGAAAATAACAACAACAATAACAAAATGCAATGGCAAAACAACATGCATGAAAGGTATATATGACATAACAAAGTCAATAATAGCATTGTTATTGAAGTACAAAAACAAAATTCACACTAGTGATGGTGGCGAGTAAAAAGATAAACTTATATAATGCGCTATTCCATTTTCTCAAAACTGCTTTGAGGACTAACAATAATAAGTCATTCTCGCTGAAAACAACAACAAGTCTCCTCCTTTTCGTGCATTTTATGTGTGCATGAGTATGGACTTTCATGTACTTACAATATAAATAATTATTGTAAATACATAACACTTTTGGAATTTTTGACAAAGTGAACTGATGTCAATACAATGTTAAATAGGTACTTTGTACTTTGTAGGTGATTTTTCATACATGTATATGTATGTATGTATCACACAGCAAAAGGACCTTCATATAATACATAATACATAAATGAGTTAATCACTTCATGTAATTAAGTGCATACATCTCCCACATGCACAACACACAACAAATCTATCATGAAGGAGTAATTCAATAATTTTTCTATCTTTCTCCTTATTGTTTTGCAATTATGGCTTTTCTTTCCAGAATTTTCTGATATAATTTCGTAATTATAATTCTCATTCTGACAATGGCAATGAAGAGTTATATAGTATGTTATATATGGTAGAAATTCTGAATTCTGAGTAATATATTTTCCTCTGCCTATAGCTTTGTTCTACCTACCTCGATCATCGTCTGTATTTCCCGATAATATAATTTACCTTACGCACTAATTGCATATTTGCATGATAAGTCATCAGTCTTCAGTATATTGTAAATTGTACAGTACATGTATAAAAAGAAACTAGATAATACTTACACGCAAAAGTACAAATATGGATAGATAACATTTTCTGTCCAAGAATAAAGAATGAGTGCATTATTTTAGTCTATAATGTGATAACAGACAATGTCATGATAAGTCCGGAAAGTAATAATAATCACATACTAGTTATGTCCTTTAAGGAATGTCTTTAAAGGTACAATCTTTATCACAGGTATGATAGTGAAAATATGTATTACTTAATACACTTCTTGTCAGTTGTTGTTGCAACTTGCAAATATCTCCAATTTCGCTCAAATATAGAAATATATGTATTATGTATGTTATTCATTTCAATATCCACAATATAATTATATATTATTGTATCTATGCTGGATCTTTTTCATCCATTTTATTGCATAACAAGTAGATCACAATAAATGGAGAATCACAATGTTATACAAATAGTATGTATATAATATAATATATTATATGCAGCGTACTTTTTTACTACATACATATTATGTATGTAGTAAAAAAAAGTACGCTCAGCAACTTTTGTAACTGAAGGTACAATGGCATTGATAATGGAAATAAGATACAGCATACAGCGCAACAATTTTTAAATGCCGTATATATTATTTATAAAAACAGATAGACCTTTAAAGGAATAGTTGATTTACCATATCTCTGTATATATGCCTTATGCCTTACATCCTTTTGCCTATGTTTTTAGTGTTCGTTTTACGTATGTTGGTTTGTTTGACTTTGTAAAACATTGTAGGAAGTAAATTGTGAGAAATATTTGTTGCGTTGTCTTTGCTTTTCACTATATTTTATCCCCTTTTTCATACTATATTAGTTCATATATATTTGAAACGTTTTTATAGCATAGTACATAGTACAGTCAGCAAAGCAAAATTGTGGGAAATTATATCATAATGAAGTTACATATTACATATACATAGATTACTGAGGATACAGAGATTAATTTTTATAGAATTATTTAAAGGGAGGAAAGTTATCCACAAAACCTACTCAATACTCTGTAATATGGGTATTGTGTACACACCAAAGATAGATATTTCATTTACACATAACACGTAATAAAGTAGATAAGGGAACAAAACGGAATTACTGGTTACATATTTAAGTATGCATGCAACGTATGTTGTATGTGAATCTTGTATTTTTTAAAAACAATCAAATGAACTTTTTTCTAATGTTAATGCCTTTGCCTTGTACATTTTCCCACGTTTATACATTGTAGAGCAATGTCTATCATACGTGATATTGTATAATCCATGAACGGATTTAGAAATTTTTCTATATTGTTGGAAAATAGAAGCATCTAGAAAACATAGTTAAACCAATTTCAAAGTCAAGACTATTATATTGTTTACATGAGCACTGTTGTTCACAGTTTTGTTCTTCCGAAATGTATAAAATATTATGCACTGGATGTACAGATCTTTTTTTTAAAACTGAAAATTTGCGAGCCGGCCATTAACACAAGTGTAATAGTTCATATTGTATATTATCATCTATATTACCTTAAACACCAATCCTCAAAGATCAGTAGTACTTTATAATAAACGCAACATGTTTTATGGTTATTCAAGACAAAATTGTAGAAAAGGATGACATATGTCATATCCTTATGTGAGTAGGAAAGGATTTACAGCAACAACAACAACAAAAGTAACAAAGCCTTAACATAATTAAGCAAAGTTAAGGTCAGCACTTTGTCGATGAGCAAAATGTTGATGGAAAAAAAAGAGGATGAAAAAAAAGAATTGAATTGGCTCATTACCACCCTCTGTAAATGTGCATGCATGTACAATGTACAGTGTACATATACGGAACATTTACTATTTACTATGACTGCAAGTTATGAGTGAAGGGATGTGTACTGGTTACTTTAGTCTTTAGTATGAAAGTAAAAGGATTTTCAGTAATGATAAATGGCATGATGCATTCTTGACCATTTCCCTATACGACACTTCCATCTTATTATACTTGCCGTATTCAAATCTATCTTTTGTACCCTATAGCCTATAGACAAGATACGAGCACATATGTGAAGCCCTTTTCATTATCACTGATAATTATATATGTGGTTACAGATTCTATATTACACGTACATATTCATTGAATAAGTTTACTCAGTCATCAGTCATCAGTCAACATCATCATAATACTTACAATCTACAGAAGCTATAGATTCTAGTCTAGAATTTCTAGATCATAATAATATAACTGACTTTTACACATTACACACTATACACAATATGCACGTACTCTTGCACTATGTATGTAAAGGGGCTCGCGTGCTCAGTTAACCTGCATTTTATATATAATTTTCTCCATTTCCCTAAAAAGAGTAATTGTTTGTTGTTTAGGCACGTAACGTGCATAGTATACAAAGCATAACTCCAAATGGCAATGAACATTTTATATATGTAGCTCAAGTTAACACTCAACACGAAATCCATTATAAGAAAAACAATAACAAATGTGTTATAAATAAAAAAAGGTTAATTTAATCATTATTAATTATGTTGTTTGTTTTTTTTTATCTACAGCTCGACATCGGAACTGCAAGGAAGCTAGTTTTGAAGGAATCTACATGGCTTTTGCCATGTATGCCTCCTACGCCGTACTGTTTGCAAACTTCTTCTACCGCTCGTACTTTGGAAAAACTAAAAAGGAATAATACTAATAATAATAATAATAAATAATACAACTCATCAAAACACTATAATAGTCGTAAAATACAGACAATAATAATAAATGTAAACAACATGGATATGGATAACCAGGCAAGAAAGAGTGAAAATCCTAAAGGAAAACCACACAAAATCACAACAATACCACCATGTCACGTAAGGTTCATCTATCAAGTTCATTCAAAATGCTCATCACTCAGCCGTCACCCGTCACATTGGTTTGTTCATACACAGTACAGTTCCGCGAGAATGTACGTGAATGATACATGTTGACGAAGAGTATAACAATTATTATTAATAATCAAAAACAATAAAGGTTAATAAAAATCTGCTCAATTGTGACAAAAGCAGAGGAGTAAACTTCAAAGCACAAAATTTCTTATGCGTAGGTATACATCCTATGAAACTTGACTTGCCAAGTCAAGTTGGAAAATTGAAGCAAAACAAAAAATATGAGGGGTATAAAATTTAACAAATAATGTGATGCTTTGCATTTTGGTTTTTTTTCTCTTTCCCTTGTCCTACTATTTTTTATAGTGTTGTCAGTTGTCACTATCACCTGTCATATCCTCTCTCTCTAATCGTTATACATGCATAATGTAAAGCTATACTTGCTGTAGCATAATATGTTGTGTACATAATGAATTAGTGTAAAGTCTTAACATGTGCAATGTGCATTATAAATTATAACATTATATAATCATAATGGCACTTATATTTGTTATTTATATTATTATTATCGTCTACCATTTTTTAATGTTTGTTCCAAACTTTATTTTACCCGTAGACTATAATATAATATATTAGATTATCTCTATTTTTCCAAGAAAAAAAATCTGAAAAAAAATTGGAGAAAAAAAATGTATATATTTTATATATTATACTATATTATTACATAATATTATATAATATATATATTATATTATACAAAACAATACGTGTAGCTGTGATCTTTTTATCAAAATTTAAAAAAAAAAAAAAAGAAAGAAAAGAAACAATGAAAAAAAGACAGCAGGTTCGTATAGTAGTTGAGGATAGAAATACAAGACTTATATTTGCTCATTTACAATTGTATGATCGAGAATCGAGAGTCTCGGGAGTGCACCTATATAAAAAATATTATATATGATATGTATGTTTTACAATATACTACTGTATTTATATAAATGTATTAGCAATTAGAATGATAATACGACTAATTATATAACAAAACTATGTAGAGGACAAGGAATTACAATTTCCCAAGTTGTACGTACGAATGCCATGTTTATGATAACGATAATCATAAGAAATATTAGTTTTAAGTTGTATTATTATTATAAAGATGCTAAATAGTGTCAAGTATTTTAATTTGTACTCATAATATATATAATTTTTTGTAGCAGAGTACTCTTTTTTTGGGATATGACATACTAATTTAAGGTAAGGTAAACGTTAAACGTAAAAAGAGGTAAATACATAGAAATAAGCAAAACAATGTGTCATTTTTATGAAGAGGAGAGTCGTATACACATATTTATAATCACATTATTATTAATCACTCTTTTAAATAATTAGTGAATTAGGGGAAGTATTACAGGGCCAAGTGAAATTGAAATCTTGAGTTTTGAGTTGAGTCAAGAACAATAACAAAAGGAATGCCGCAGTTTATAATATATTGTCCTTAGTAGTAGTACGTAGTTACCTATCTTTTGCAAAAACTGCCATCATTTCACAAATTAAGCCCCTCTCCACTCTTTTCTGCAGTTTACCATTTACAGTTGAATGCATTAAAGAGAGACATTTCGTTTAGGATGAGTAGAAGAAACAAAAAATGACGCACAAGACACACAAAAAGAAGACAACAGTAAACATTTCACGCGTACCTAGTTAGGTATTATCCAACTACATAATACATATAGATACTTGTACTCCAGACACATGTGTAGTGAATAGTGAATGTAAAAACCCTCAAATTAAAGTTATTGCTTGTGACTTGGCTCTCAACTCTATATTTTTCTGTTTGCGGTCTGAAAATAAGGGAAAACATGCACAATAAAATGCATCCCATGTAAAAAAAAAGTCCATAAAGATCCTTGTCTCTTTTTGCCCTTCTCAGTCCATCTCTCAATATATTCCTAACTTTCAATTTTCTACAAAGATAATGTGCATTAGGCATTACTTGTATAAATACTCGAATATTACTTATTTTTTGAAGACAAGGCAAAGGGACTGAATAACATTTTAATATTTAAAATTTCATTGAATATTGGCAAGTACACTTTAAAAAATACATAATAATATACGCACGTAAATATTGGATAAAATATACAATGCCAATTGCAAATGTTTGGGTGGGTTTGCCATTTTTTGTGTTCAATATGTGTAATATATAATCCACTCAAAACTCGGTAAAACTGTTGGGAATGAATAAAAGTTTTTCAGTAAATAATAATAATGATTTAAACAGGGTGAAAGAGGAAAACCCCAGAGTTCACTTGTAACTTGTAACGTGTAATAATGATTAAATTAAAGTTATTACATGGTCAGCGAAATTTTACTCTTGGAAATTTCTATAGTACAGGAAAGACTTTTTTTTTTATTAGAATGCAAGTAGTTAAAAAAACGAATCATTTAATGAATTATTATTTTAATAACTTTTGTTCGGCGTTCGGCATGAAACACTGGATATAGAAAATAGAAATAATGGATTTTTTGTATATACGACTCTCCTCTCTCTCTCAATTGTCCATTCACTGGTCACACCTTATACTTAGTTTCCGCTGCACTGAGCACTATAAATACATCTACACGTGCAGAATAGTAACAAAATACAACATAATATTTACAGTCGGAACTGTGTATTAGACAGTAAGAAGGAAGGACTAAGGATGTGAATGGACAATGGACAAAATTTTAATGCTGATAATGTAATGATAAGAAACACTATACCCATAATTTATTTTGCCATTATCATTACATTACTTTTATTATATTCATCTCATTTAGTTCCTTTTGTACTGATCAAGATTTTCTGGGTTGGTGCAACACAATTCACTGTAGCCTAAAAAATATGCACCAAGTATCTTCATTCTTCGTACTAGAAGAGATGAGGAATAAGAATAAGAATAATAGCATTATTTTTGCCAATGTAAATAGTTGTACAATATATATATTATGTAGTGTGTAGTATGTATATGATACTGTTTGTACATAAAGAATAATTATTATTGTTATTAGTTTAGTTATTAGTACATTACTCTGTGGCGAACTACATTACAAGCGTTAAGTGTAACTAAAAAAATAGATAGTCGCCAGTTTCTTATAATATACAGCTACTTCTGTATTCTGTATTCTGTACAATCACACATAAAAAGTGGAAATACTGAAAAAATGAACATGTTTCTTCTATTAACTGAACCAACTATAACTGTCGACTCACATCTCATAATCTGCTAATACCAAAAAAACCAGAAACAAGTCAAAATGTGTGACAAAAAAAGACTTTCCTTATATAATTATATGACATGAAAAAATTGTAAACCGAATCATTTTATAATAATTAATAATGTTATGTGTGTAAATAGTAAATGTTATTTATGTATCTTGTAAATTGTAAATGTAACCGGCACAAGTCAGCAGCTACCACTAAATAATATTAAAACATCGAATGTGCCTACATATATGTATATGTGTATGTCTATAAAATGTACCCTGTCAAGTTTCCGGGTTACCATTAAAAAAAAATAAGAATAAAGTTACAGAACGATAATCTACGTTCTGTAATACATAATAAATATAATAAAAATATATTATGCCAAAAATCTACTTTCACTTAAACATTATAATAATCTATAATCTGTATCAATATCCATATCATGTTTACTCACTTCATTGACTGTGGGCTATAAGGAAAACATATCTACCTATAATATAGATTCTAGATTACTTGTAAAATATTTCATATCCATGCTTACGTCAACTATCAATTTGCATGCTTGTCAATACATAATATGTAACATAGATAGTGTATCCATATGTGTCTTAATAGGAATCCATTTAAACTTTATGTATATATGTGTGTATTTAAGTAGTCAGAGTAGTGAGTACACACAAAGTAAGTTAAAACCAAAGAGTTAGGCAATCTTGACCTTGACTTATTTTTTACAATCCACGCACTTGCTCTTCTCAAAATTACGCTAAACTTTGTCATTTAGAAGGTGACAAATTTATAAGCAGAATTTCAAGCATTTAATTACAAGCACTTTTAAGTATGCATGTATTTTTACTGTATCTACTGGGTTGAATGAAGGGAGAGGAGATGAGAATGAAGAGAAAAGCGTGTCTATACGTTATGTCAAATCAAAGTCATCATCTCCAAACTCTACTTTGAAAAATTAAGTAGTCTGTAAAGGGGAGACAGTAAAATCTATCCTTTATCTTATGGTTTTTGAAGTGTGCGTGGTTTTTTCTTGTGGTTGGTTAATTAGCCTGTACTCGCTCTGTCAGTGTCATAGTATGTAGTTTGCAGACATCATATGCATTTAAAAAAACATATACATATGTAACATTCAACATAAACATGTAAAGAGTAAAAAGTAAAACTGTTAAACCGTACCCTGTCTTTACTACTGTAATGAAACCTCAAAATTACAGATGTACAGCACTAAATACTAAAACACTATTCACTATTTATAAGAAAAAATCTCGTGTTAAATGTGATAATTTTATGTAAATACGGAGAGGAGCGCATTATTATTGTTTTGACACATAAACAACGAAAATGTGATTGTACATATTGTATATAATAAATAAACCATAGATAATAGGGAAGAATTATACTAATATTGAGATATTTGTACTGTATGTAGTTTGTAGATATTTGACAGAATTTTGCCAGTAGTAATAATTATTAGCTTAATAATTAACTATGTTCACAATGTTGTACTAAAAATATAAAATATGTCGGAGATTATAATGATAAAAAAATACTAGCAAAAAAAAAGTTTGAATAAAACCAAGTTTTAAATGAAAACAGCAAACGCATTACAACTTACAACTATTTCGCATCACACATATTATACTGGGTCAATTCCATAATGGTCTAATAAATGACATTCATAATAATATGCATAATTGACTGATATAACCAATTTGACTAACAAATAGTATAGCTTCAGTTTTTTGTGAGATGAGGTCACTTGTAAAATTTTGAATGCAAAATGCATATCAAAAGTTTCATCCTTTGGATTTACTCTAATCTGTAATACTGATGTTTTCCTTTCATAAAGGTGACATTAAAATATTTACAACTTACGATTTAGACATGTATAATATGGTACAAATTACAAATGGGGTATTTACACACTAAACACAGCAGGGTGCTATTTGTCATTTGTTATTAAAAAAGTCCATTATCATGCAGAAAGAGTGCATTACAATTTCACATGACTAGGAAACTTCAGACGAGAAAAAGATGAGGTGATAAGATCTAAGATCATTAGGCTATAAAGATGTAAAAAAAATGAAGAGAGGAGCTGATTTACAAATTAAACTCATTTGGTTAATTGATATCAGTTTTGTATTTATGTTACGTCCGCAAATGCAATAGTCAATTCTATTGTGCAGTACTCATGTACGCTGTACATTGTACATGAAACAGGCAATATACAATAGACCTGATTTGATCATGATGATCATAATTTCTTATACTACGATGATACATCATTGACTCTGTTTTGACCGCGGTGCATCATCAATATACTTTTATTAATTGGTTCGTAGTTCGTAGGTAGGTTTGTTTCCATAGATATTACGTTATGTGTTTGTGTGTAATCTCTGTTTGATGACTGATATGTCTGATTGCTTGTTGCTATCAGATCGATACACATCAACAAAACACAACAACAACATAAAAAACTCTGCCTTTTGTACACTGTACACTGTACACCTTGCTTCCCCCTTCCCCCTTTTCTTTCTACGTAGAGTTCTGTTTCTTTGCGGCATTTTTCATCAGCAATCAGCAATCAGCAATCAGCAATGTATAATGAGTTTATTGATGTTGTTTTGTGATTTTGGCCCCGAAGCCCGCAAGGTCCTTTTTATTGATAAAAGGTTTAATTTTCAAACGCATGTCATGTAATACATTGGGGCGGATGGCGGATTGAGGATGCGACATAACATGTAAAAGTATGCACATTTATTATTTGTTTCATGTTTCATGTAGTAATTAAATCATTTAATGTGTGCAGTGTACAGTTTACGGTACAACATAATTATTTTTCTTTTGTCATTTAGAACTACGTATAATCGAATTATTATTTTGTTTTTTGTTTTGGTCTGATAGAATTTACTAACTGTTGATTTCCCCAAGGAACGGCTAAAACCTCACATGTATATTACTAAAGTATGAAGTATGAAATCACTCAGATCTCTGATGGTATTGCTGAAAGATTGAATTTGCTTAAACATTTGGATGGCACGCGTAAACAAGTTGAGTTTATGATTAATGACGGATACACGTGTGACTTGCACTTGGTAAGTAATAAGTAATGATACCTGTCTATATTGATTAGGTTCAATATTTCTAACTTCTAACGGCTACTTTATCTCAGTTATTGTTGATTTGTTTATTCAGTTTTTTTGTGACCATTGATAATTGACCCAAATCCACACAGTACACAACAAAAGTGATATTACGAGAGGGAGGAAGCCTCTTCTGTTTTTATTGTTGACTCAAAAGCCAAAACAAAAATCAAAACAATATGATTGCTGCAAGCTTCAAAACAAGACAAGGGAAGACAAAAGGACTTTTATTTTTCAATCGCATCATCCCAAAAAAATGTCCTGTTTACTAATTTTTTTTAGTAATAATATTATGTAATACCTGATGGTTACAACTTACAACAATAACAAAATATTGTTGCAATCAATAATAAATAATAAATGCACTACGCAAGACTCAAGACGTAGAAAATTCTTTTTGCGGATGAATAAAGAAAAAAGAAGATGAAAAGATATGAAAGTCGGGCTCGAGATAAGATTCTGGGGAAACTGTCCACAGCCGTAAATAGACAAAAGTCGGATCAAAAATCAATCTCATCCTCCTCCACCGCCTCAACAACATCCCGAAGAGATGGAACTGGAACTGGAACTGGTATCAGAAGTCAAAGTAGAAGTCGGAGTCAAAGTCGAAATCAAAGTCGCTCCTTCCTTCTAGGATCCGACAATCTTTCAGAGAATCATTTGAATGATAAAAATTTCAAAAAATTCCATTGGACCTGGAAATTGAGACGAGCTCTGATCATAGAAGACTGTCGAACTGCAATTCGATCCGACGCCCTTCATTTTAAATACAACCTTTCCTCCGTTGAATTTTTTGGGATTACTTCGTGTATAAATTTGAGGATTCTCCTCACAACTTGTCCACATATCCGTCGACTAATTTTCAACAACGTGAGTCTCCTCTTCCTCAGTACAGACAGCCGATTTTCAATCATTACTTTGAATAGTCTTCAAGAAATAAAATTCTATTCGAGCTTCCCAAAAATCACTCAACATGAATATCATCTCCTGGACTGGTTTTACAAGCGTGTTAGAATGCTGGCTCTCCGTTCCATATCATTTGAACCAAAGTCCTATTTTCATACTAGTTCCAAAGACAGCTTCATAAGCAACAGTTCAAATATTATATCAAAGAATGCTGGAGTGAGCACAACTTTAAATTCCACTTCCAATTCACTACGCAGTGACACTTATAATCCACATCCAAATAATCCAAATAATTCAAAAAATCTGAATGCAAATAGTAAAAGACAAGCTTTTATCCTCTCAAATCTCCTATTAAAATATTCGGACACTCTAAAATCCCTGGAAGTTCGTCGGCCATCAAGCATTTTTATCTTTGATGAAAATACAGAAAGAATATCCAAAATAGCAAAACTTCAATTGGACCGCTTCTCCAGTGACATGAGAAATGAGGGGTTTGAAAAAATTCTCAGTGTACAAAAATCCATTCAAGCCATTCACTGCTACTACATTGCCCAAGGAAATGGTCAAGTGACTCCAAAAGGTTTCAAACGCCTCTTTGCAACAATCGCCGCAAATGTGAAGCACATCAAAGAAATTTTAATTGTGAAACAACAACCACAATTAGGGAGAGGGAGTGAAACGGGACTCAATTCCCAATATCCATATCAAGTCAACAGCCTCATCCCGGAATTAGTCAACCATGACTTTAAAACGTATGAGAAATGTGTCAATTTAACGAAACTCAATATTGATGTTTCCACCTCAAATAGTCTGAGTACTGGTCCTGGTATTGGTATTAGTCATGCATCTCCATCATCTATTAAGAGACCAAGCTCCGCAGTTACTGATTCCAGTCATCAATATCAACATCAGCATCATCAACATTTGGGACTGATGGAGTTTAAAACAGGCATAAGGAATTTGGACTGTATACCAATATCCATTCGAAGTCTCATCCTCCGCTTTGATTGTATATCGGATGGACAGATGCAACAGTTTGCACAGCATTTCTCTCAACTTGTCAATTTAATGTTCTTTGTCATGCATGGAAATCCCGAGAGACCTTTTAAACTAACATTGGACTGGATTTCACTACTCATTGAATTGGAAAATTTAATGTTATTTGAATTCCATTTTTGTGATTTTAAAGACATGGAGAGTGTGTCCACCTTTGTCAGAGCTAGACCTTCCCTCTATTATTCTAAGTTTGAGGCAACCAAAGAAAGTGTAGTGTATTGGCGGACCAAAAGTAGTAGTGAAGATTCACATTTAAATCATACAAATACAACCACTCACATAACGTGAGAACTTTAATATTCATTATATTAAACAGGTTTGAAAATAAAATTAATCATCAATCAATGCAACAACAAACGACAATATTGTGTTTTATTGCACATTCAGAGCGTCTGTATTCAAAACCATTATTCGTCATTCAGCATTCCATTCATCGTATTTTTTGCATTTTTTGGAGAAAGAAAAGGCAAAGTTGAGGATTCGGGTTTTGGGTAACCCAAATTGGGTTAACATGGAGATAATAATAAAGATGAGGTGTTATGGATGACGGAGAACAGAATCTGAGGTTTTATTTTACTTCGCATCACATCAGGTCAATTTGGATTTTAGATTCACCCGTCACAAGAAATTTCAATAATCATCATTAGCAATTAGCAATTAGCAATAATAATTGAACGATCCCCAGGAAATAGCGACGTATCTCGGTTTTTGTTTCCATGGTTATTACATGTTATTTATATGAGAGCACGAATACGAGATACGTCGCTTTTCCTGGGGATCGTTCAATTATTATTACTTGCATCTTGCATCTTGCATTTAGCATTGCATTTAGACTTAAAATTTTAAATGGCAGACAAAAGTCCTAAATTTGATGGAGCATATAGCACTTGTAGCTGAAATTCTGGATCCTGAGATAGAAAAGAGCAAAGCCAACTTCGTGGGCACACGAAAATGTGATAAGTGACAAAATGGGTTAATTGACCATTGACCATCGGCCGTCAAAAATTTGAAGACTTGCACTTTTCACCGCCTTGTAAATTATACAGTAAATTATAAGAATTTTATTATTAATTCCAAATTTTAAAATCTCAAAGATGGTTCCACCGACTAGCAGAAGCAATGCAAGTGCTGCTCAAAGCAGTAGCAAGGACAGTACCAGTGGCAGTCCGAATAACAACAACAATACTTTAAATGCCTATTATCCAAATGAAATCAAACCACCTCCAGATGCCTCTATTTACCAGCGCCCTTTTCCTAAAGGACTGCTTAATACTAATAATTTTGACCGCGTAAAAACTGTGCGATGGAGGAATCTCAAACTCCTCCGAATAGAACACTGTGAGAAAGAGATGAATCGCATCATGATATCTTCTTACCAAGACACTTTATCTACCGTAGACTTTTGTGGACATACGTCATTTAAAAACGTACACTTAATCTTTCAGACGTGTATAAACTTGGAAGTGATATATTTTACAAACATCATTTTGTCATTTTACACGAGGGATACAAAATGTATTTGTAGTCTTCCACGTGTCTACAGAGTTGTGTTCTATGGAATTGGTATACAATTTTTCGATAATAATAATTAGTATTTCGTAATATAAACTATTTAATCCGTGTGATTTTTGAATATTGAATACGATTCACCCGTCATAAAATAAATGAAATGAATGCATTTTTCTTCTTTTTTTCTACTACAGGAGCTCTCACAAAAGACGAAAATGCAATCCTGGACTTTTTTCAGTAAGTCAAAAAAATCTATGATATTTATTTTTTAAATCAAGTACAGTTTGAATTGGAAGAAATAATAATAATTTTTTTTAAATATAAAATTATAACAGCCGGAGAGTAAAATTTGAATCCCTCAACACACTTTCATTTGAGCCAAAATATCCAGAAAAAATTTACACAGGATCAAGAAATCTACTGGCAGATGTGAGTCCACTCGTTTTGTCGGAATTCTTGGCCAAAATCCGATTCGTTCTCAAGAACTTGGAAATAAATCGCTCATCCATAACTTTATTTGACGAGGATAATAAATCAAAATCTCGGAATATAAATCTAATAAAACTAGTCGGCGATATGGATTCACAAGGAATTGAACTCATACTCAATAATCAAAATCAACTCCAGAGTTTACATTGTTACTCTAGTAGAAATCTTAATGAGGAAGCATTTCATGCTGCATGTTTGTGTATAAAAAGATGTCGACATTTTCTCAGAGATATCCGATTTGACTACAAAGCACTGGCTGATGAAAATGACAAGTTTACTGGGACTTTGTACCATGACTGCTCCACGTACATAAACTGTGAAAAGTTGAGGAAACTCAGTTTAAATTTATCCATCATAGATTCAACTGATGATCTAAATCAAAATCAAGTCAGAACATCCACAACACGTGGTGAAATTATGAGACCAGGAGGTCTACAAAATTTACATCAATTACCAGTAAATCACACAAGCACAATACACAACAAAAAAAAAACATAAAAAATAGTACAACTATAAATGATAATAATAGTAATAAGTCATAATTATTGCTATTTTGAAAAAACATTGCCTTTATATTTTATATTGCATTTTGTGTTGTAGATTCATCTGACCAACATTATTATCCGATTTGATATTGCAATGGAAGATGATTTGGATCTTTTATTCATTGATAAAATCAAAGTATTGCGAAATCTCAAGTTTTTTCTTTTCCACGGAAATATTAAAACACAATATCTCGTCAAAGTGTCGTATATCGAATCACTACTAAGTCTCAAGAAACTCCAAGTATTTGAACTGTGCTACTGCCAACTTGAAGATCTTCAAGCACTTCTAGATTACAGGGACAGTAAACCAAGTCTCATACCAAAATTAGGAATTACTCCCACGTCATGCATTTATTGGAAAAATCGTCAATAAAGTCATTAATGAAGCACAATAAATCTTTTTTACAGCTCAATAGCCACTTCAACGCACAATGTGTTTACTTTTACTTGTTAAAATTTATATTTCTTTATGGCTTTTGGCTTTTTCATATTGCACACATATACAGCACTCTCGGATATCGGAGACACGTTACTGTTTCCAGTTTCCATGAAAATTCATATCTCATACCTCATACTCTATGCAAAATACAAATACAAACAACAGTTTTTGTGACATTTGCAAATTGCAAATTGCAATTTGAATTTTGAATGAGAAAAGAGAAAATGTGAAGTTTTAATTTTTTTGCTCTTCTTGACGTTCGTCACCTTTTGTCTTTTGTCACCCATTATAATTTTAATTTTAGAGATGACACATGACACACAAACTTCACACCAAGGCACTGTACTGTAACAGTAAAAAGCCTTGCTTCACACATGATTTCATTAAATTCATTAGCACATGTTTAGCCTTTAGCCACATGTGGTTCATTATTATTTTGACTCTTGATTCTTGATTCTTCATGTACGTTGTTGGTTACTGGTTACTGAAACTGCCGATCACTGATTACTGAACTTGATCCTTCATGTGCGTCATTTTATAGATGCTGCATGAAATGGATGTTAACAGCTCAACATCAGTTCCAACTTTCAACCGTTTAGCATTTGTGCCCATACAATAAATGAAATCATTCAAATCACCTTTGAAAAAGAAAACTCGATACAATGTTTGTGGCGACGATTGCATTCTCATTCATCAGACTACAACTTTTCAGTACCTCCGTTAACCAGCCGCACCTTTTACCACCAAACAAAAAACATTCAACAATTTCCTCAAGCTCCGTAAGATGAGAAGAGTAAAAACCAAGTCAAATTTAACGTCAGACAAAATTTCAAAGAAGAAAAGCTACAGCCGCGGATCAAATAATACTCGAAGCAGTAATGCAAATGCAAGTGAAAATGCAGAGCCCAGTACCTCTACCTACACCTACAAAAACAACACTAGTCGTCGGACGACCAAATCAAAACAACAGCAAAAACAAAAACAGGAGCAGCAGAGTGGAAAGAAAAGTCAGGGTCAGAGTAGTCAAACGAGCTTGGAGTTACCCACGACGGAAGAAAATATACTTTCACCCCTGAACAATGCCGAGTTTGATTGGAAATATAGAAAACTATTAATGATTAGGGATTTCAAGAAAGAGATTAATCGGAGAAGTCTCTACTGTTGTTACCTCTCTCTAGATCATGTACAATTTGCAAATTTGACAAACTTTTTGAATGTGAAATTAATCCTGAAGACTTGTCAAAACATTTCTCGACTCAGCTTTTTCAATGTCATCTTGACGTCTTATAGAAGAGAAGCTGGACCTTCTACTTTTAGTCTACCGAAAATGAAGGAAATTAGTTTTTCGGGTATTTTTCTTCTTTTATTGAACTTTGGAACTTTTATATAATATTAATTTTTGTGCTTTTTGCTTATTGAAAAATTGCTTTAGAAGAAGAATGAAAATTCATTGTTATTGTTTTTCTATATTTTTTAGGATCGGGTCCATGTAGCATCAGTGAAGTTGGTTTGTGGATTAGAAATTGAATGCGGATGGCTGTCTGCTCACAATTATTTTACATTCTTCGATACTTTTATTTTTTTAAAGTTTAAATTAGAAAAATAAATCTGAGCAGACTAGAAACTAAATTTTATTTTTAATCCACAAATCAACTTCAGAGATTTATTATTTGTCTCAAACTCCAGTTATTCGTAAGTAAAATAATAATATTTTAAAACTTACAACTCTCAGTCTTAAATAGAAAACTAAATCAATGGTATAATAAATAAAATTTCATATTCTAAACCTGAATCATTATGGTTTTGTTTCATGTTTCATTTTTCCCTAGCTTCTCGACTATTTTTACCGGAGGCTTAATTTCGTAAACATTAAATCAATAAGCTTCGAGGAATTCAAAAGTAATCTATTACCTATTATCTATTATTAAAACTAAATATTAAAAATAATATTTTTGGTTTTTGACATTTCTGACTCTTGAATTTTTTTACATTTTGTTACAGTAAAGAGCAACCATGAAATCCCATTGACCAACATTTTGAATGACTACAGTTCAAATTTGGATTACAAGACAGTATCAAAGTTCCTCACGTCAAAAATGGCCGAGCTCAAAAGTATGAGGATAGAACGTGCAGACATTGATTTATTTGACAATGAGGTGGACTTGAATCCCTTGGATTTGAAAAAGTTGGTGTGTAACATGGGATCAATTGGATTCGAAAGGCTCATCTCTTCTCAAAAGCATCTGGAAACTATCTATTGTTTCAACAATCAAAACCTTCCGTCTTCTCGTCATGACGCCGCCTCAGAAGCAATCGTCCGATGTTCAAAAACACTAAAAGAAATTCGAGTAGTCCACAAACATTTTGTTCAGGAGGAGGAAGATGAGAAGGACTATACAACGACATTTAGTCATCGCCTTCCTAGAAATAATAACAATGCCAGTAATAATGCCAATTCCAGTGATCCAGATGACAATAATGGTCAGAGTTTTCCATACACACCTCAAATAATTCATGATTGTATTATCTACAAAGAGTGTAAATCATTGAAATCCCTGAACATCGTCTGTACGGCGGCGCATCAAGAACTGGAAGATGCAAAAGTTACTCCAGGAGGAGTAATTACAAATTTTCACTACTTTCCCACAACGCTCACCTCCCTCATCGTTCGTTTTGATATGGTACATATGGCGGAAATGGAACTATTTGGGAAGAGACTGAGTAAATTTGTAAATCTAAAATACTTTATCTTTCATGGAAATGAACGAGAACCTTTTTATGTCAAATTAAGGTGGATACAAACATTGATTAATCTACCACAAATTATTATATTTGAACTTCATTTCTGTGAATTGGAACACGGGAAGGCTGTCAAAACGTTTATTGATTCCATCCCAGGACTTGCGAGTAAATTACAGATAACTAATTCTAGCTGCATTTTTTGGCAGGAAGCAAAACATTCAAAATCTCAATAAACAAATATGTGAAATTTGAAATCAAATCAATTTAAATGTGTTTTCTTGTAGGTGTTATGTGTTATGTGCGAAACGGAGTAGCATTTAACATTTAATATTATTTAATAAATCAAAGTTCAAAGGGTATAATATTTTCCTTCGTTATGTGACGGGCGTTTTTACTTGTTTATATTTCCTATTTCCTTAAACCGCAGAGTCACAGGTATTATAAGTTTACTTTTCCTAAAGACAGAGAGTGGGCGATAAATATGCCAAATTATTTTAATCCCTCACAATTTTACTCAATCAATAAATAGTTTGAGTACCAAAGGTCAACATTGGGTAATTTTGTACGCCACTTAATAGAGGTCTTTAATAATTGATTTAATTTACACTAGCAATATCTACAAGTTTTTTTAGTTGCTTTTCCGCCTCAAGTCTACAGTCTATAGTCGACCTTCTCGTGGACAACTTAAATTTTCCAGTCAATCATTTTGATGACCAATTACCAATGTAAATAATAAATATTATCGATCCAGCCGCAAAATCGGTGTATAGTGTATATGTTAAATTAAATTTTACGTGAGACTGTGTGTCATTTCTTTATTAACTGTTGAGTTCATCTTACACACAAATGTACTACATACTACACACTGTTTTCACTGGTGAAACATTTAAAAAGCAGTACATTTCTAAGTTTGTGATTCTCTTCATTTGTTCTTTGCCTTTTCGTAAATAATAATAATTATTAATTATTATTATTATTACCATTAGAATGTTTTGACCAAAGTTCTTTTGTGAAATTTAAAACAATATGCAGAATATTACAAAGGAATTTGGAAAGTTTATTACTCAAGGGCATTTTTTTAATTTTTTCCCATTTGTTTGGGATAAGCAAACTAATTCTATGAAATTAGCGTCACCCTCATGTCAAAGGGTATGGAAAATTGGAGTGTGTGTACAAATTTTGTCCGCTATCTACCAAATAATAAATTTTGTTAGAGTGTTTTTCCTAAGTCATACCACGCAACCCACTGACAAAATGTTTGATATTCTGTGGCTCTTCAACCTTTCCAGTAGTGTGTTTTTTCAGTACGTCCTGTATGGACGAAGAGAAGAAGTTTGTCATTGTATCAATACAATTCTTGCATATCGTGGACTTTCAGGTATTTATTCCGATTCCCGATGTGGAATTTTAATAGCTACTAGTAAAAACAAAACAAATTTATACAATATAAAGAAAAATGAACGATACATGAAAAAACTAAAATGATATACATTATTTCCAGGTTTTTTCCCGCGGCAAAAATTGTTATTGTTGAAAATGGTTCTGATTAGCCTGAAAACTATTTTAATTATTACATTATTCAGTAATATTGCCATAATCATTTATTTCTTCGTCCTCCAAAATCCAGACAAGGGGAGATTTATCTATTCTGCCATTCGATTTGAAGGGTCGGCAAGAATATATTGGGGTACATTTTGTGGAGTTTTTGAATGGTACACCCAAGTTTATGCGTATATCTCATGGTTATTTACATTTAATGTACTTCTCATATACACAAACATGGCACATGTGTACTTGAGGAATTTCAAGTAAGTTTACTTCAAAAATAAAAGGTCTAACAAAATTGTAAAACCACATGAAAATTCCTTTGAAAAAACTGTCCAATGATTAATAATTCTAATAATTTATATTTCACAGGATAGCTACAAAATTACTCACGGAAAATGGGAATTTTCCAGCCAAAACGTTCACTCGGGATGGAAATAACAAAGCCTTTGCTAATTTAATGAAGGATTATAATCGCTTTGTATTTGTCACAAAGAGTTTCAATGCAGTTTTTATGGATCGTGCTGTACCTGCAGTAATTTTTTCTGTTATTGTTTTTCAACTTCTCTGCATTTTCTTTGTTGTAAGGTTTCATAGTTACGACTCTGTTTCTACACCCATAATCGTCACTTTTACATTCTGGTCATTTTTTCATACGACGATTGAACTATTTGTCCTGTTAAAGATGGGACAGATGAGCAGCTATTCACAACAGTTGATCAAATCCTGGAGGAACCTGGCACAAATCCTATTGTTAGAGAAAAGAATGGCCAGATCATTTGCTACATCTGAATTTCGACTATGGGGTGTTCGAATTAAGCCTAAAAGCTCACTCGTATTCTTCGTTTATTGTTGTAAAGCAGTCAAACAGTTACTTCTTGTGTACTAATAATAAAATTTCAGTCATTTTGACTTTTAACTGATTCTTCTTTATTATTTATTATAATTTTGTAAATACATCCGGAATACATAGAATGGAAGACTTCCATTGGAAGTTGGCATGTTATTAGCTTTTTTATAGTGCTGGATTTATGTAATAAAATGTACTTTTTGACCTCTGCCCTCTGCCTCCGTAGTTTCGTGTTTCGTGTGTGGTTGATGGTTGATGCAGAAACGTTAACAAATCACTGAACAAACAACAACATATTATAATATAATATCAGAAGTCCACAGTCCACAAAAACTCAAAGCTCAAAACTCGAAGTCAGCAATCAGCAGAAAATATAAATATGCTAATAATATATATAGCGTGCTACATACTATATGTTATATCGCTAAGTCGCAGTTTTAGCCGGGCGAATTTCCTTTGCATGTTGGGTGTTGGGTGGTTTTAGGTTTTGAATTTCCATTAGCATTTACCATTATAATTTATAATATGATAATTTTACATTCGTAAATTTAAAAAAAGCACCATGATAGTTTTTTTTAAAATTAGCCCTCAGCACCACACGCACCCGCATGATAAATTAAAAACATGATTTTAAAAATTTCAAGTGATGGCGAATCCTCCAATCTAACGAGTCTACAACTTTATTCAAAAAATCAAGATGAATGGCACAACCATGAGTCAAACTACAGTAACTTCTTCTGTATCAGCTGTCCGGGCGCCCTACAGTCAATTGATCAGACGTAATTCAAGTCATGACATTTCTCGCAGTCGTGCAGTTATCACTGAAGGAATTGAAGAAACACATCTCTCAGACAAAAATTTTAGAAAGTTTGAATGGAAATGGAAAATTCAAAGGCTCGTTGTGGAGGACTGCAAATTACAAATTCTTCCAGACATGCTCACTTATTGTGCAAAAACTTTATCCTCTATCGAATTTGTGGGCTTGACAAACTACCTAAACATTAAAATACTTCTCACACACTGTCCAAATTTGGAAAGGCTGATTTTTACAAATGTCGTTCTCAACTTTTTTAGCCGGGATAACAAAAAATTCTTTGTTATAAAACTTTTTCGAGTAACAGAAGTCAAATTTGTGTTGGGAGTTCCGGGGATTTCAATTGATGAACTGCACATTTTGGACTTTTTTTGTAATTTTTG
>JABASP010001965.1:0-23817 GCA_019776565.1 Sminthurinus signatus | reverse complement strand
TGGCATTGCAAAACGTTTTGAATTCTGGTAGATTCATCAAAGATTTTAATTGTTCTTCAAATGGAATGAAGAAACCAGTGTGTCGGAATCTTTTGCCTTTTCCCTTCACGATCTTTACTCCTGATCCTAGTATAATAGGTCGAGGTTTCACAAGGAAGAAATTTTTCTTGTAGAATGTACGACGTCGGGCTTCAGTTGAGAGTGGTTTGAACAAATCATCATTTTTTTGTGTGACCATATTTAGTACTTCATTTACTTGTTCAACTACATAATTTCCTCCAGTTCCTCCAATATGATGACGAGTTTCCAAATCAATTACGGCCTTTCCAACTTTGCGGTTTAGTTGCTCCAGATCTATTTCCATGTCAGAATCATCATGTTCATCCTGATCTCTTGCCTGTAACTGGAATTTCAATGAAAACATTAGTACAGAGAAATAAAAAGTGCCCAGTATCAAAGTTTCATTTCAATATGTACATAAATGTTACAATATGAAATGTGACCTCTTGTACCTTAAATTTGACCCGGGTATAGGCATCACGGATTGACATGTGATGTTTTCGGTTGAAATGACGCCGAATCCTCCTAAAGCTTTTACTCCAGTATCTGCATCGCTCCTCATTACAGCAAATTTTTAAACGATCGTCTCCGTCATGCGATTGTAAAGAATGATGATAAAGAGCAGTTAGATTCATGCATACAAAAGGACACAGCACACAACGTTTGTTGTTCATGATTTGGCTGGAGCGACTAAAATCTAAATTCAGTAAATGGTGGACTAATGGTGGATAGAAGGAAGGACCAAAAATTCAAAATAAAAGTCGCAGTAAAGTTTCAAAAAGTAAAAAATTCAAAATGTAAAATTTAAACTGATGGCTGCATCGACTCAAATCAAACTGAAAATTTTTCAAAACCTTATTGACTCACCAAAAAACGAGAAGACGGCTAAGAAAAAAATTCTGGATAATCCTTCATATTCCTGGACAAACCATAGAAATACAAGGCGATATATAATAGTAAACTTATTAGGGAAAAAAGCATACTAAATTCTGTATTAAGATCACGATTACAAAAAACTACAAAATTTTTAACTCGAAAGTTTAATCAAGGCACGCTTCTCGTTACAATTTCATAAAATTCGGTCCACATAATTTTGAAAAAAAAACTTGAGTTTTGTATGGAACAATCATATTCCAGACGAAATTTTACAAAACTCATTCAGCTCACAATTTTTAGATTTTGCTTGTTTTATTGTGAGATCCACATTAAGCGTCAAAGGGCGGAAACACAAGAACTCGAGGCAAATTTTCCTCCAGCGCTGAACTCTTCTTTACTCAAAATAGCTTCTACGTCACCTTCTGGCTCAGTTACAAATGTAGCCAAAATCAGTCGCTGGGCTGATTTGAAATTTTCAACCCTGACCTTGTTTTCGTAGAAAACTCCGGGTGGACTTTTTCTAAAATTGGACAGTTGAAATTGTTGTTTAAGACCGAAATTGGGAAATCCCTGTCAAAACCATTCGAGTTGGCCGAAATATCACTAAATGCTGCCATGTTTTTGGCCAGCCATAAATGACTCAATGACAACTTCATTTTAAAATTACCAGGGTCAAAAATATCAAGTTTTCATTGAGTTTTAATATGCAAGTTTTGGGTGTAGGTTTGATTTATAAGAAATATGAGGTATGCTGGATACAAATTCCACGGTTAAAAAATCCACACGTTGAACGAGGCGGTTAAAATGGGCAAATTTTTTGGGCTTTTGGGCTTATAAAATTTCATATGAAATATGAAAAACATGTGGACGAAAATTGTCAGTATAGTTGCTCAGGAAACTGGAACATCAAAAATCAAATCAACCAGCATTGACCGCACCTTGTGTGATATGTGTATGGCCTTGCCTCGCTTCAAAACATAGCACAAAACACAAATCACAAATTCATTTTGTTCCCGTTCTTCTACAATTTTACTCCAATTTGTTTTGAAGAAGAAAGTTGTTTTCTAAGAAAAGAGTGATTTTAAAATGAAGTGCGTTTTATCGTATGAGCCCTGGACGAGCGATGAAAATGATCCGGATTGGATAATTGAATTGGTTGAAGGACAGACGGTGGAAATCGGAGGAGCAAGTGGTCACCAAATCATGGATGTGAATAAAAATCTTTGTCATCGTAAGTCTGTTTATATTATGATTATATGCTCATAACTTTTTTTATGTTACATCTAAAATATTGGCAAGTATTATGTATTATGTGTGGTGTTTGGGTGAAATTTACAAATTGTTTTAATTTTTCAGTATTTATCACTGCTGACTTTTTAAGAAAGGAGATTCAAGTTGTGTCCTTTGGGAAAATTCCCCCTTTGGATCATGATGGTGAAAAAATTTTCAATGAAGAATCCTCAATCATCCCAAATCACAACTTTTTCCACCTCATGCATAACAAGTATGCGGTATTCGTAAGATTTGAGAATGATGAAGATTCAAGTTCAAGTTCAGATGGGGAAAAATATATTGATGGTATTCCTTATGATGAAGACTCACATTCATATGATAGAGAGCTTTTCCAAGAAAGAATGAGGAGAATGGAAATCTCGGAACAGGAGTGACTGAAGATGGCACTATAATATCATATGTATACAATTAATTGTTAACATTATAATTATTTAATAAAACGTCACTGCAACAAGAAGTTCTTTGCAGATACATACTCTATATATATATAATATGTACATAATAATTACAATTTACAAAAGTTATATTAACTATTTATTATGCTACTCATTAAAACGTCATTTATGCACAAATATGCTCATTAACTTTTTCTTCTGCGTTTTACTTCTTTGATTCTCTTCAATTTTTGAAATTTCTTTTTATTGAAAATTCATTGCTCGTTTTACTTTTCATATTTAATAGTAATCGGCCAATAAGGATAAAATATACGCATATTATTAGGTTGTTGCATAATTCTACATTTTACATAAGTCTTCATTTTTTTTACCGAGAACAAAGCATTTTTTCAAGTGAATACATGCCAAAAGAATGTTGTCATGGCCTGGGTATGTCATTTTGTTTATGAAATTTCGGGAGCATCTCGAGTCCGAAAAAATGGGGCATCTCGAAGATGCCCCGTTTTTTAAGATGCCCCGTTTATGGTCAAGATGCCCCAAATTATAAAATGTTTCGAGAGTGTAGAAAAGGTGGACCAGGTCCAAAATCCAACATCCAAAATCAAAAGCATAAAAGTAAAAAGTATCACGCCACAGCAGACCAGAGGAGAACAGAGCACTGTACAGGAACTGAGTAAGACGTTCCATAACTTTCTCCATCCACTCTGTCCATTTTCTCCGCTCTCAAGTCGAAACGTGCACCTAGAATCTACAGAATCTCCAATGAACAATGTGCAATGAACAATGAACGATGAACGATGAACAGGGAACACGGATCCTCCTCACACATTGTGCATTGTCATCTTCTCCTCGTAACCATCCTTGATCTTTGATATATAGAGTAAAAAAAGAAAGATGCTTTTTCTTTCTTCTTCTTTTTTCTTGGGGTCCAGTCCCTGGGCGGTGAGCGGTGAGTTTTAAGGAATTCCGGGAGGTTGAATGTTGAACGTTGAACGTTGAATGTGAAGCAGAGTATAGAAAGTAGAGAGCAAGTTTCCATATGGAACATTGATAGATGGTAAACCCGGGAGTTTAAGACTTCCCTAATTACCCTTACCCTTTTTTTCTACCTTTCTCTTCCTCTTTTTATTCCTCTCTTTCTTTCACATCTTGAACAACCTGAACCTGAGTATAAAACTCGGGCAGCGCACGGCACACATGATCCATCTATAAAAGTAGTGCTTCTTTTGGAAAAATTCCCAGAAAAAAGAAAGGTAGTATATGCAAAATGCAAAATGTGTGAACTATCTCTATTCTTCTTTTTCTTCTTTTCTTTTTCATGGTATCACAAAGGTGTATGCTTTATAATGTACAATGTACAGTGTGTGGCCTATCTTCCATCTTGCAAAATTCTTCTCCATTTTCTGTGATCCATTATCCGCATTCTTCTCCTTTCCTCCTTTACACGTAACAGGAATACTCAATGCTCAATGCTCAATTTTGAAGATGAAGGTAAACTGAGGAAACGCAAGAGAATTAATTCAAGCTGCATATTTTATGCTTGTTAAAACAACTTTATCATCATGATGATGAAGAGGATTTAAAAAAGCATTTTTTTCGCTGCTCCTTTCAGTATTTAGCCTTTTCATAAGTGGAGCGGAAGTTGAAGAAATGTTTCATGTACAGCTCAAAGTATTTAAAGCGCCTCATTTTCATTTCATTTTCATACCGTCCAACTGGTTTCCATCTTGATGTCGATTTTAGCCTCTTTCCGCTGGTACTACCGGTGCCGGTACAGGTAAATTAGTAATAAGCTTCTTCTTGACTTCATTTTCAAGTGTGGTGAACTAAAATTGAGGAGAACCGGAAGCGAGGACGCGAGAGATAACAGTGTTGATTTAATATTCATGAGACTTGAGTCTAGAGTTTTGAGTCTTGAGTCTTGAGTCTTCAGAAGCACGAGTTTGTCAGAAAGTAACTTGAAAAAGGGTGAAGCATCATCGCCTCTCTCCACTTTTATTCATTGAAGAGTCAGGACACTCTTATTTGCCCATAGTAACATTTATGAGATGCAACCAACTGCATTTTCATAATCATATCTCATTTTTCTCTCCTTCCCTACAAACTACAAGCTACAAATTTTGAGCCTTGTGACTTGTGAATGATTGAAGCAACTGGAAGAATATTATTCAAAGTACAGTGTTCAACATTAAGATTCTTTCTTTAAAAATTATGATTATGATTATTTTAAATCCAGAACATGAAAAGTCTTTCACTGCCTGAAAATCCTAAACTGGATTCAATTCCTCTTCGTTCCGTTTCATTCCGTTGAGATCCAGGGAAATTTAGACTTTTAGAGTTGGAGTCGGACTTGGAGGAAATTTTATTAAATAACACAAGAAAGAAGTAGAGAGATTTTCTCATCGTCAGTTTCTCCTTCAACTCTTTCATCTTCATCTAAAACCAAGAATCAAGAATCAAGAATTTGGCATTTAGCAGAACTGTGTTTTTTCAGTCTCAAGTCTGCAGTCTCGAGTGAATTGTGTTGGGGTGCTCGAGTCAATTTGTACAAATCGAGAGTTGATGGTCTCTGCACTTAATCATTTCCCCTTTCACATTTCACATTTCAACAGGATGTGAAAGCATAGGAAAGAAACCAGAGGAAAGAGGAAAAGACAAGCCAAGTGGAGTCATTAGACATTAGACATTAGATATTTAGACATTAGGAGGAAGAGAAAGGAATCAAGAGCATCTTTCTCACTGCAATTCATGCTTCATACTGCACACTGCATAGAAAGGAAAGAGGAAAAACTAACTAGAAAAACTAGAGAAATAGAGAAATGGAATATGGAATTGTGTGTGGAGTATGGAGATGAAGCTGGCGGATATCTGGGTCAATTTCATCTGTCACTTAGACAGGGTCATAAAACACATTTTTCTCCTTCCGTTTCCTCTTTCTCCCCTCCCATTCCTCATTTATTTCACTTCATTTCACTCCTCGCTCAAAACTGAATGCAATAACACGGCTTTTTGGAGCTATTTTAGATAAATATTTACATTTGTTTTTATGCACAGTTCAAAGTCCAAAGTCCAAAGTCCAAAATATAAAGATCCTTCAAATTCAAAACTCCAAACTCCAAATCTTGTAAACTGTAAACAAAACACAGAATCGTAGCTTTTTTCCTTTTCCTTTCTCCTCCTTTTGGCTAGTTTTCTGGCTGGTTTTTCTTTTTCTTTGCTTTGAAGTCGGAGTTTTTTCTACAGAATGAATTGGATTTTTTACATTCATTCCACTCGACTTTGGATTCGGATTTGGATTTGGCTGTTTCCTTCATATTTGTCATTTTGACAAAAAACGAGGGGAAAGGAAAGAAAAACGAGGATGATGAAAATGAGGATGAAGACAAAGACAAAGAGCCTGAGAGAGTTCCTCCATCTCCATCTCCATTCTCATCTCCGCTTTCCGTTTCCATCTAAATAATAATATTTTTATAATCTCCCAGCTTAAAATAAAATAGTAATGGTAATGATAAGAGATTGGGATGGTGATGCTCAAGACGATGATGATGATGAGAATGAGGAGAGAGGAAAAGGAAAGTTGGCACATTCCCAAGAAAACTTAAGTTGGACGTCACATAATTTTGACGCCCTTCCTCTCCTTCTTTTCAAAAGGTTCACTACTCCAAACTCCGTTTTCTGTTTTCTGTACTTCTTGTGCATCTTTCTGCACTCTACAAACTATATTCTAAATGCAGGCTCATTCAGCCTTTACACAGTTTGTTGGTTTGGTCTGTTAGTTGAGTGAAACATTTGTAAGGAAATCCGAGTCTACAGTAGACAAAAGTACACATTAAATTACGACTATAGAATACAAATAGAAATAGAAAACAGCCTGTTTTTCTTTCACCCTTTTCCGCTCTCTCTTGCTCTCTTTGTTTGTTCTTTGTACAGTGTATTTTGTACGGTGGACGGTGAAAAGAAGAGAAAGAAGAAGAAGTTGTGTATTGTGTAGCTAACAGCATGAAATGATTGTAACGAGTTGAGTAATTTACAAGAAACTATTAACATCTTCATGCATTATGCATCTTTATTTTATTTGTTGTATTGTGTTTTGTGTATTGTGTGAAACAAAGAACAAAAGTAAAAACAAAACCATGATGAATTGCAATAATTATACTTGTCTTAATGATATTGTAATTTACTATTAAGCGCACAATCATGATGGAAATAATGTCTGTCATAATTTTTCCTCAATTTCCAAAGACACAAAAGATACCAAAAGACCAAAAGACTAAAATATCATAATATCATAATATGTTCAAAGTCCAAAGTCAAAAGTCAAAGGAGAAAAGAGAAAAGATGTAAAATTTTATTAAGGGCTCATTTTATTCAAGATTCAAGTCATTTACATTTTATACAGTCAATAATTGTCATTGTAACTTTTATTGTTATTGATGTGATGTGATAAATGTAAAAAGTAAAAAGTAAAATGTAAAATGAATTTACAGCGGAGTCATCAAAGTCAAAGTCAGCGTCAAAGTTGAGGTTGAGGTTACTTTTAGAATAATAATAATAATAAAATGAGTAGATCTACTCGAGTGTCAATTTGACAAAGTCAACGACAATGAAAATGACAATGATGGTGACAATTGGACGAGATCGTGTGCAGAATCCTCAATTTTTATCCAAAGTCAAATCTAGGTTCAAAATGTGAGGACTTATGCGAGCAGTCAAATCCCCACAATCCAAAGTCCAAAAAGATCCAAGATCCAAAAGCCAAGTGCTTAGAAACAAATACAGTTGAATGTGACTTAAATGTACTCCATAAGAACCAACAGTCCAGAGCCAACAGCCAAAAATTTAACAGTGGCCAAGTTAACAACGGACAACGGATTTCCCAGAAAGAGACTCAGTTGTTAGTTGTGAGGCTCCTTCCTCTTTGTCTCATTCCTCACGCCCCATTTCTCTTCCGCTCATATCTTCAACAGCATCAAATGGCAAACATCAAGTGACTGCTGTATTATGATATTTTATGTACATACTGCAACGGAAGAGAAACGGGACGGCACTGTACAATGTACAATGTGCAAAGTACACAGTTGTCGCTGGGCGAGGCAGTGGACCAAGGAAAATGAAGATAAGGCGTTAATGTGCACGTTCACTCATTCACATCTTTAGAGTTCATCTAGAATCTAGAGTCTTCTTATCTATTTAGATGGGATAAGAACAAGAATAATTGTAAATGTGATTGTGACTGACTCCTTCTCCCTCACAGTCTATTTTGCTTTCTCTTGCTTTCTCTTGCTTTCTCTTACTTTCTCTTGCTTTCTCTTACTTTCTCTGGGTCTCATAACAGTTATTATATCCAAGAGCGGCCTATTATCACCTGCAAGTACAAGTAACGACTAACGAGGAAATGGTGGAGCTTTTAGATTGTCTTTGCGACAAGGGCGAGCCAAACCAACCCAAACCAAAATGAACAAATCCACATCAGACCAAGTCAAGTCAAGCCAAGTCATGCCAAATCATCAACAGCTTTCTTTTTCTTTCTCCTCATTTTGCAGGAATCTAATCCAAAAGCCCAATCCATCGGACATCGGACATCCGACACCCGACATTGGAAATTGGACATGGGAGCCGGAAATAAAACAAGGATAAAATTCTTCAACGTCCGCATGTTCAATGTCCAAAGTCCAATGTTCATGTTGATGATGATGATCATGAACATTTTCATGTTCCGTCCAAAATCAAAATCAGAATCCAAATCCAAATCAAAGGGACACATTAAGCCAGCTTGTTCCGTGTAAGGTGTACGTTGTAAGTTGTTCTTTGGGGGAAATTGGCAAGGAGCCTACAATAAAGCTCTTCAACAATAAAACAACTTTTACTTGTAATTCTCATAGAAATCCAAATACCAAATACATACATGTGCACTCTAATTCTAGTTCTAGTTCCAGTTCCAACTCTTACTTTTACTCTGATTCTTGGTTGTTGGTCCAGATTCCTGACTCTTGATGCTTTCTACTCCTCATTCTAATTTATTTCCTTGTAAATCACATTCTTCACTCTCCCATTTGTCGTAAAGGTGCACGCTATTCCCATGTTTGGAGCTTCTGTATATCTATAT
Organism: Sminthurinus signatus; assembly: GCA_019776565.1. NCBI lineage: Eukaryota > Metazoa > Arthropoda > Collembola > Symphypleona > Katiannidae > Sminthurinus > Sminthurinus signatus. The sequence continues at coordinate 15,087 of JABASP010001965.1, read as the reverse complement.
ATTACGTCCGTTCCCTGTTTCTAGGACTGTTACTCAGGAGTCAACAGTCAACATGGAATCAAAACCATGGCACGAATCTCTCTGTCTTCTGTCTCTGTCTCCATTAACCCACATCCATGATCTGTGATCCGTGATTCGTGATCTAAAATCTAAACCTCTTGTTCAAATCCAAATCCGAATCCGAATCCAAATCCAAATCCAAATAATTTAATGGATGGCCTCTTGCCACGTAGAACGTAGAACCACAATAAAGGACAGTACAAAGTACACGGATATTTTTATCTACCAAAGCTATAGCTATAGCTCTAGACTCTATAGAGCATGAAATATAAATGAAGTAAATTGTATCATCTGTGCACAATTTTGTCATTTATCAACCAACATGAGAAAATACAAAATAGAAAGGACAAAGGACAAAGGAGAAAACCATGGCACTTTCAAGTTGTTTGCTTTACTGTGGTTTGGCTTGGTTAAAAATAAATGTAATGTAATTGTGTCTCTTTTGGATCTTGGATCGTGGATCTTGGATCTTGGATGGAAGATCCTAGACCCTAGATCCAAGTTGAAGAGGGAATCGCAGATTGAAAATGGAAAAAGATAAGTAAGAGAAAGGAAAAGCTCATGTTGATATTGATAAAATGGGTGAAAGTCAAGTCATCTCAAGTGACTTGTATTTGTACACTGTACACTGTGCATTGTACATTGTACATGCTAGAGAATAATGTGAGTGAGAGACAGAGAGAGAAAGAGGAAAAGAGAAGAAGGTAAATAAATAAGGAGCATTTTGGTGTGAGAATTGCCGTGGGAGTTGATCATTAAATAAAGAATTTATAGCTTCACATTTCTCCATTTCCAACTGTAGTTCTCCGTGGGCTCTGTTTCTCTGTAGTTTCCACTCTACATTCTAGATCTGGAGTTTGCTGGAGCCTGGAGTTTTGACTGGTGTAGAATCTCTCTAGTTTTTAGTTTCACAGAAGCACACAAACACACACTTGTGTGGCCACAAGAGTTGGCGAGAAATAATGTAGGAGACGCGAAAGAGAAGGCAGATGTGTCCCTTGATTAAATCAACCAGTCACCAATGAGGCAGTCAGGCATTGAGGCAGTGGAACAAGAAGCATCATAATTTTCAAGGGGATTTTGTCCTCTCTCTCTCTCTCTCTCTCTCTCTCTGTTTTTGTCTCTTTCTTTTGGTATGTTTGTGTGATCACGTATCACGTCATATCCCATCGCTTTCGGCATTTGATCTCGATCTAGTTTTGTACCGTTTGTACATCCATGTGGATTGTCGATTGTGAATGTCACCCTCCTCATCTTACTCTTCCTCCTTATCAAATTCCTTCATTTATCACAAGCCCAGTGCAAGAGTTCTCGATTCCCGATTCCCGATTCTCAAGTGCACATTGCTCAATCCTCAATTCTGCGTACTCTTGCACATGCATAGAGAATTGAGAGATAAAAGACAAAGAGAATGAGGATGATCATGCTACCTAAAAATTGTGATACACGAGCCCAGCACGATAAAAGATAAAAGGTACGAACGGATACAGCAGATTCACTGTCAGTTTGAAACAAGTTCACACGAGACACACGACATTAAGGAACAAACCACAGCTACAAAATACAAGATACGAGATACGAGCAGAACCCCAAATTCAACTACAAACTAACAAAGTACAAAGTACAAAGTACAGGGATGAAAACGGTAAACAGACCAGCGGCAACAAACTCACTCCATATTGACATTATTTGACGTCCCATTCCTCTGTACATTAAACATCCAGCATTCAGTTTCCCTCTTTCTTTAGTGCTCAAGGCTCAAGATTCAAGTCGTAAGTTGTTCGAGTCTAGTTTCTCTCAGTACCTTTCTTGTTTCTTTTCATGTATGATCTTTGACGGGGATCCAAATCCACTTGCATTGAGTTGCCTTTCTTCTTGTTCTTCTTGTCTTTTACTAGATAGATGCCTCATCCGTCATTTGTTCTTCCCATTTAGTAGACTCCTTGTGAAGGACGTGTAATATCTAACGTTTGTTGAGGAGTTGTCTGTCTATTTATCTGTCTATTTATTTCCTACCTCTTCCATTTCCCAACTTCCCATTTCCATGTTTTCCTGTATCTATCCCCAGGGAATTCTTAAACATTTCCCTAGTCAAACAGACAACTAGAGAACCAGAGAACCAGAGAAACTAGAACCCAACAACTTGCTACTTTTCTCTTCTTCCTTCTCAGTTTCGCAATTTCTCCGTTCTTCGTTTTCAGTTCTTCATTTTCCGTGATGGTTCGTTTCTTTGTATTTTTGTATCTTGTACCTTTTGGATTCTCAAGTCTAGAGTCTAGAATCTAGATTTTGGAACAAATCAAATCCGTCAATTTAAAAAAGAATAGAGCAGTTTGTTTCTTTTTCTTTTACCACCACCGGCAAGAGGCAAGACAAAAAGAGAAGGAGGAGGAAAAGAAGAAAAGAAAGCACACGTAAGAAAATCCTTCCGGAGGAAGGAAACTTGTAGAGAAAAATGTACAATAAAATAAAACAAAAGAGCTCTGCTCTGTTTATTCTTCGCAAATAGACAATAGACGTGAGTTTATATAGAACGTGGAATGTAGAATGTAGAGCCTTGAGCTTTGAGCTTCAACTTAAACTTAAACTGGTTCTTCCAAGTCTTTTGAGTCTGATGATCATTATGTGAGAAACCTTTTAAAGCATTAGGGAAATTTGATTCTCCAGCTTCTTTTTCTTTTCCTCTACCTTTCTTCTTCTTGTTCTTGTTCTTGTTCTGGTTTAGAGGGCAATTACAAAAGAAAATGTACAATGTACAATGTACAACGTACACGTACACATAATTTTCTACAGTTTTCCCTTGTTTTTACCAGAACCATGAACCACAAAACCTGTTGGCTGCCGGCTGCTAGCTCAATTTTGAAACCTGAGTTTGGAGTTTGGAGTTTTGAAATTTGAAATGTGAGATTGAAACTGACAGAAGAAGCACATACGAAAATTCTTATAGTTTTAACCGAATAAACATTGAGTTTGGGAATGAATCCCGCTGTATCTATGAACTATGAAACTTCAAATTCAACTTCAGAGTCAAGTACTACAATTTTGGCATCAAAACCAAAATCATACTCAAAATAATCATAACTGTAATGTTGCAATCATCAAGTGTGCTGCAAACTGTAAACTGGAAACATCTGCATAATAAATTGAAATCTGCAGTGAAATCCTCAGTACTCAAAAAAGCTCAAAACTCAAAACTCAAAACAAATATCATTTATAGCTTGAGAATTGGGATTGGGATGCAAATTATGTACAGAAATTAGACAGTATTTTCAGAACCATGGAAAATGGAAAAGGAAAACGGGAGAACGCACACGACACAAGGACACTTTTGAAATGCACCCAGAATTTGCAGTCTAGAATCTAGAATCTAGAATCTAGAGGAGAATGAAAATAAAAAGTATTTTTTTTGCCAGTGGGCTGTCTTTTCCCATTCCAAGATGAAGAATGAGGAGTGAAGAATGAGCTACTGTAGGCTGAGTTGAGTTGGTTGGAGATTTGAGATGAGATGACATAAGCTGAGTTGAGCTGAACTGATCTATGCTGAGTGGAGTTGGGTGCATTCAGGATTCGGGATTCAATATTCAGCCTGTGTGTTTGTAGTTTGTACGCATTGAATTTCCATGCTCCTTGCACAAGTCCATGAAATGTCTGCTGTCTACATTTGTTATACTTTGTACTTTATACTCGATCCAAATGTATGTAAATGGAAGGTTGTGGATTGTGGATTGTGGATGCATCTGTCTAGATTCTATGTTCTCGATACAAGTTACGAGTTACAGAGTTTGGAGAAGAGTGTGGAAAAATGTGAAAAATATCACCGTGTGGTTGTTGTCTTTATGTCTTTATGGTTGTCTTTGGTTTTGTCTTTCTCTTGACGTTTGCATTTGTGGTTTTTGTTTTGGTTTTTGTTTTTGTTTTAGTTGTGGTTGTCATTGTGCCCGGATTTACGAGTATAAATGAGCACTGAACACTGAACACTGAACAGTGAACATGGAAAATGGAAGGAGTGTCCATCAACTTTGAATGTGATTTATTTGGAGAGGGAAAAAGAGAAAGGGGGAGGAGATCCACCCACCTCAACTCAAGACTCAAGACTCAAGACTCATCGGACTTTTCCTTCCTTCGAAATTCGAAACTTGAAACAAACACGAGCATTTAAATCTGTACAATACAAAATAGAAATACAAATACAAAATAAATATCATTGAACAAAAAGAATTCATTCGCGGAGGCAAATGTTTCCATTTTCAATTCCTTTTGCTCTTCTGTCTTTTGATATGTGAGAAAGATGCAGTTGTTAGTTGTTGGTTGTTGTTTTTCCTTCTTTTCTTGTTCTATTTTCTTTTTAAAGGGTGAGTGACAACCTCCAGCCTCGTGAAAAATCCTCAAGTCAACTCAACTCAACTGAACTGAGCTGAACTGGGCGTTTTAAAAGGCACACAAGCGTCACATATTTAAAATTCAGGACAAGAAATTATATTGAAACTGACACCAAACCCGAAGAACGAAGAACGAAAAACGAAGAATCAAAATGCGTCTTTTTTTTCTTACTTATTTCTTATTGTCATCATCATCAACAATCAACGTCACTTTTAATCGGGCTAAACAAGAAAGAGGTCAAATTCCATGTCAAATGAAACAAAGTTCAACTGTAACATTTCAAATGAAAATTCAAATGACAACTGACATTTGACAATTGATAATTGACAAATGACACCTCAACTCATCAAACAATTCGGGAAAAACATGCATAAACTCCCAACTCCAAAAAATAGTATAATTTATTATGTTGCGCTTCACCAGAAAAACGTAAAAAAAATATATAAAAAATGCATCCCCTTGAGATTTGAGACTTGAGAAACTTGAAAAATCAAAAAACAAATCCAAATTTGACATCTTACCTAAAAACTACAAGTAGAAACACACGAGTTTTTACTATGGATCCACATTTTGCATTTTCCATCTTGCATTTCCCATTTCACATTTCACCTGAATCACAAATCACAAATGATCACAACAAAGACTTTTAAATTCAAATTCAAAGCCTCTGCATCACTTTTCATTCACAATCTTCAATAACTGTAGTCTGTAGAATTCAGAACTCATGTGTTTCACGGGGACACATCACAACTTTTGAATACCGAATACTAAATAAACATATGAATTCCTGTTTCACTTTGACTTTGACTTTTTATTTTTTATTCTGTTCAATTTATCACTGATGTTTGACACTAGAAACTACATAAAAATAAAGGTTGAAGAAGAAGATCACAGAAAATACAGATACAAGAGGAAATTCCAAGCAAACTTTAAATATTTTCCTATTCACTATTCACGTTTTACTTGTTTGGAATTTTGGAATTTTGGAAGCGGAATCGGGACGACAAAACAAACACAAACACAAACACTCTCACCCTCAGACAAACTTCTTAAACTCAAACACGAGCGAGAAACAACAAATAACACGCTCTACGCTCTTCACTTTTGGAACTAGAGTATAGTAAAAACCAGTCCAGATTTTATGGAATCCCAACAAAGTATTTCCAGCTCTTTTTGCTCACATGATATTTTCTCGAGTCCCGAATCTCGAGTCTCGATTTTGGCCTCTTGATTCTTGATGGCTGATTAATGTAGAGTACTTTTGCTTTTACCCCCGTTTCAATCTGATGCGATTCTCTTCAATATTCCATCGAATCCACTTGACTCAACTAGTTCAGTTCAGATCGGATCGGCCGGCAGTAAGAAATCCAGAGTCAGAATTCCGCTTCTGTCAAGAAGTCAAATAGTCAAGAATTCAAGACAAGAGGAATTGAAATGGGGTATTTAACTCCAGCAGCGTGATTGAGGGAATGAATAAGGCACTGTGAATAATGAGAACCGGAATCCGGTTCCTTTTTTACTCCGAGTCCAAAGTCAAAGTCAAATCCAACACTTGAGTACTCTTTGCTCTCGCTCTCTCACAAACTACTGTCTACAATCTACACTCTTTCACTGTACAATGTACAATGTACAAACTTGTTGTGTCCTCTCCTTGGATTTCACTGCTCAAGTTTATTGTGACTGGTTTGCCTGTGTTTAGGTCGTGGGGTGATGGAGCGACGAGGACAGCGAAGAATGGATATGGATAATCATGATCATCGACGGAGGGCTTGTGAGGAACTGGCGGGTGAGTTTTGGAGCTGGATTCATACTCGAGTTTTTAGTAGTATTCCTGTTCGTATTTTGCTCTTCATCGCCTTCACACAGCATTTCTAAAGCATATTCTCGGGACTGTAGAACAGAGACAGAAACACAGAGAGAGAAACGGCTGACTTTGACAAGAAGAGAGAAAAGCCAAAGGCAAAGCCAAATCATCCTGTGTATTTTCTACTGTCTCCTATACTTAGCACGTGCGCAACTCTTGAATTTAGAAGCAGGAAAAGTAGGATCTTGAGTCTTGAGTCTTGAGCATTCACAGTCTAGATTCTTGTTTGTACTTTGTACAGAGGAGAATTCTGAATTTGGAGTTTGGATTTGCAGTATCAGTCACAACCCGAGTTAAAAAGCATGAGAAGAGAATAGATGAGGCGAGAAAAATATTTTTCTTCTTCATGTGTTTCTCTCTTTCTTCACAGTTCATCATCATCAAAATATACAGTATAAACACAAAACATAAGACATGCACTGTAAATTGGGTGCGCTGTAAGCTGTACGTTGTGTGTTCTATCTTTTATCTTTTATCTTGGATCTACTCTAATTTTTCTGTGAAAGCTACCCGCGATGTAGAGGTGATTAAGGAAATTCAAATAACTATAAGCAAAAAAAAAAATATTTATTTCATATTTTCCTACCTGAAGAAAAAGAGGAAGAAGAAGAAAAAAAAGCATAATTTTCCTGTAGTTGTTCAGCTGTGGTTCTATTCTGAAATACATGTCTTACAAATTTTGTACTGTTGGAATTAGACATGAAAATAAATGAATGAAACCTCATTTCTGTGGTTCTGCTTCTGTTTCTGCTTCTGGTTTGGAAGATGATTCTGAGTCTGATTTTTTTCCTTACCATTTGCCATTGAACATTGAACGTTGAAGATTGAACGTTGAATATGGAATGAAATTTATGTACAATCTAGAATGTAGAATTTAGAATGTAGAGTAGTACAACGTAAATGTAGAATGTACAATGTTTATTTAAGGCGATCTCTGGCCCACATTCCACATTTTACAGCAGTTGTACAAAGCTGTAAGTTGTACTCTGTATTCTTTACTTTTTTACTTTTTACTTGTCTTTAGTCGTTAGTTCTTCTAGAGATTTTATGCTATATTGTATCATGTGTAATGTAGAGTACGGAATACGGAACCGGTGTTTGGTGTTTCGTGTATGCTTTTATCCAAATGGTTGCCCAGATTCCAGATTGCTTTCGTCTCTTTTTCCTCTTTTTAAACTCGTGCTTCTTTGTCTCTGTCTTTGTCTTTGTTTCTCTTCTTCATTCTTGATTCTTCCTTCTTCCTTCTCGGTTTTTGTTTTACGTTTGGCTCGTGAATAAAAGAGGAAGTTTTGAGAGGGGAGGCGGAGGACTCAAATGGTAGCCACTCTCGATTTTCCATTCTCAACTCTTGATTCTCCATTTTCTAAAGAAGATTCAGTGACTATGGAATACAACGAGATTCCGTTGGAAAATTGAATGGAAAGAGTAAAGAGTAAAAAAGGTCGTCTTGGCTATTGGTTACTTAGCTTTTCCTTGTGTACTGTGCAGTTTGTATTCTAATGTCAATGAAATATACCATAATATACCACGAATCTATACTGTCCTCTGCCTAATGTAATGTAATGTACAAGTTGTCGTGGTCGTTGTCTTTGTCGTTAGTTTTCTCCATCCTCATTTTGTACAATAAAAGTAAAAAGTAAAGAGTTGGACCTTGTTATTTTGTGGGTATTTTGTACTTTGTATTTTGTGTAGTTTCGTTATTTTATACATAAAACAAGCGGAGAATGTGGATATGGTTAGTTTTATTTCAACAGAAACAGAAAGGGAAAGGTGAACTCAGATTTCCTGTTAAATCCTGTAGTAAGTACTTTTCTCTTTTCCATTTTCCCTGTTGAGGATTTGGGGAGGAAAATGCAAAATGCAAAATGCAAAAGGCAAAAGGTTGTCAATTTTCAAGTGTGAATATTGAATACAAATGGTTCATTTGAAATGAATCTAGAATCTAGAAATGGAAATGGAAATGGACTAGACTTTTAGTCAATAGTCAACTAAAAATGTGCATTCATCCACAATCCAAACTCCGCACTCAACACTCAACATCGCACCACTGCGACCCGAGAAATGTTCACCAACGAGAAAAATCTCCCATTTAATAGAAAATACACATGAAACATGTGAAAGAACAACCAAGCAACCAATGAAGATAACCAATAGCAACAATCAATACTGCATACTGAATACTGAAGGAATTGGAAATTGGAAATTGTAGTTTTGTAAAATGGGAAATGACTACACACAACTTTTTTTGTATTTTGTATTTTGTATTTAAACTCGAGAGAAATTAGAAATTAGATAGAAGAAACTTTTGTTCATTGGGCTTGGAAATCCTCTTGGAAATCTTTTCCGCCAACTTGTTTAGCGGAAAGCGTAACTATTGGATACTTGTGTTCTTTCTACAATCTCCAACCTCCAACTGACATCTGACTTTTCGATCCTTTGGTTTGGTTTGGTTTGATTTGGTTCTAGTTGGTTTTAAATTAGAAATTAACAAAGTTTACTCCTGTGTGAATCCCAAATTTCAAATCTCAAATCTCAAACCTCAGAGAATAATTAATTAGTTATAAATTATTGAAAAGTATCCAAAATCCAAAAGTATTTGTATTTGGTCGTTTGATTACATTTGTAATTTTAATTCGTCTTTTTGATTGGATGTTAAACTATACAGAATAAATTATAAATAATAAATAGTGGACAAAGAGAACAAAGATCAAAGAGTGGAAATGAAACTCACAAAGCACAAAGCATAAAGCATCACAGTAGTAATCTGTACTTTATTATACTTTATGAATTGATAATTGGTAACTTTCAAGGTTAAATTACTTGTTAAATATTACACGAGATTTATTTGTAATTCGTAAGTGCGTGAATTATGCATGATAAAACCAAATACCAAATGGTAAATACGAAATGCTAAATAATTTAAAAATTATTCAGTGTCTCTTTTCACCTTTTCTGCCCCAAATTAAGAGCTACTGAAATGACTTGTTGTAACTTGTAATTTGTAATTCGTACACTGTACACCTTTTACTTTTACAGACTACTCTACATCCTACATCGTACATCATACATTGGATTAGAATTTGCATAAATTTGTACCCAAAGTCTACATTCGACAGTCTGCAATCTACAGTTTATCTTGTGCCTGTGTAAACAGATTGATGTACACAAAGCACAAGATACAAGATACAAGAGGAAATTCACCATTGGTTGGTTGTGAGCGTAGTTTGTGTAATGTATAATGTACAATGTGTGATGGAAGTCAACAGTCAACTCGAGAGACTGGGAGACTCGAGAAAACCAGGAGAGTCCAAGCAAACAAACAAATACTCTTCAAAATTGGCAGTCATCCCATAACTTCCAACAGTCGGAATTGGGAGTTGTGAATCCGAGTTTCTAGTTTGAAATACAGTATACAGTACTGAGTACTGAGGAATGAACGGAAGTCTCGTTTCGCCTCAAGGATGAATTTCCATTACCAGTTTCATTGACAGAAACATGAAGGTGATCAAATGTTGAATGCCGAATGTTGAATGCCGATTGTCGACTGTCGATTGTAGATTGCCCGTACCGGATGCTGAATGTCGGATGTAGGATGTCGGCTTTCGAGTGTTTATATAAAAATTACAGTTTCATCCCCAAACCAATGAACTAATAACATCAACACTAACACTTTGATCAACTTCAAGTAATTCCCATTGATTAGCCTAAATCCTCATCTTAGCCCAATTTCCAATAATTTCACTTAGCGCCCAAAACTTCCTAATTTTTAATGTCTTTTTTTTTTACATTTTATTGATCAACATGAACGATCAACAACCAAATCATTCATAATCATCTTATTTGTATTATTTTTATTTTGATGTTTATTTATTTACGAATTAAGGAATGAATAGGATTCAAAATTTGAGGAGAAAAGCCTCATCCTCTTTTTTTTCTTTTTTCCCCTTTTCCCTACATTTTGAATTTTTATAAGAGAGCTTCTTCTTGCTTGCCATGATGATAATAAATAGTAATGTTAATGCTGTTAGAGATTAGAGATTCGAGACAAGTTTTGTGGAGGTTTCTTTCTTCTTTTTTCCTCATCTTTTTTACACGAGTAATAATAATAATAATAATATCGTAATGATAACGATGATACGACGTACGACGTACGATGAATAAAAAAATCCATGTACTAGCATGAATAGAGCCTACAAAATAACCTACAGAATGTAGAATGGAGCAAACAGGTAATGTGAATTGTGAATGTACTTGTTTATACACGCGGATGCTATAAATGTCATGTAGGCCGTTGAAAGGTTCTTTTATTGTCCAAATAGTTTGAATTGAATGATCCTGGTAAATACCGTGCCGTATCCTCCATTCTACACTGTACACTGCACACTGTACACTGTACACTGTACGCCCGAATGTTGAATGTAAATGTAAATCTAAATGTAAATACAAATGGTGAATGTTCAATGGTGAATGTTGAATGGGAAATACTGATAGTAAAAGACCTTGCCGACTCTGCTGAAAAAATATACAGAGGGAGAAAGAAGATGGTACAAAAAAATGCACATAAAAATCCTATCCTGTCGGATAATGTTTATCGAGTAGTCAGTAGTCAGAGCAGCATCAGCATCAGCAATCCAGTCAGTGTAATACACACAGAGTACAGAGTACAGGGGTAAATGGGAGATGGAAAATGGTAAATGGTAAATTTAGTGGATCTCCAAAAACTCCACTATCCAAAATCCAAAATCCACAGTGTTGAGTCCACACGTATAAATATAAATAGAGAGGAGAGAGGAGAGTAAACATCAACTATTTACGTACTCCGTACTCCGTCGGTTGTAGTTTGTAGTTTGTAGATCCTAGATACTTTGTAAATCTTACATTTTACATTGATCTTAGATTGTAGATTGTAGATAGAGCAGACAAGAAAAAAGAACAAGATTCCGGATTCTAGAATCTACATTCTAGAGGAAGGAAAAGGAGCAAAGTACATACAAGAGACAATTTCATCAGATTATGTAAATATCTGAATATCCACTGGTATGGATTCCGAGTCGGATGCGGGTTCGGATTTGGATATGGATTGCGGATGTCAATGTGAATAGTAAATGGTAAATGGTGGTGGTCGACCATTGCCTTTGAAAATTGCCATCCAGAATTGCCATTGCTATCGCTATCGGAAAAAGAAGAAAATGGAAGGAAAAAGCATTTAAATATTCCAAGGATGGATCACACATCACACAAGTATGTATATTGTATAGTGTATAGAAATTTGTGTGACAGAAAAGTAAAAGGATTGAGTGTTAAGTATTGAGCATTGAGCGTTGAGTGGAAAAAGGGGAAAGTTTCATGACTGATACTGGCACTGGCACTGGCATCAAGAATCAAGAATCCAGGACATGAATTTGCTATTGAGTACTGAGTATTGAGCTACAGAACACCAAACCAAACCAGACCAAACTCAAGACTCAAGACTCAAGCGAAGGATGGCCACGACAAAAGAAATTCCACAATCTCTCTCGATTCTGGTGTCTGGTTTCTTCTGGTTTCTTCTGGTTTCTGGGTTGTGGATCTTTGGAGAGTGGCGGGTGGTTGAGACATCTCTTTATTCTATTTTTGGTTTTGGTTTTGGGTTTTTGGTGTAAACTTCAAGGCTCAAGGCTCAAGATTCAAGATTGAATTGTGGTTCGTGTGAGACCTTTTTTCGATGCACTGATCAAGAAACTGGAGAAAGAAGAGCCAGAGCAAGAGCAAGCCATCCGCGTTCCCAGGCATTTACAATGTACAGTCTACAGTCTCCAGCTAGAAAAAAGATAAGTCAGGGTTGAATCCGGATACGGATGCTCCATTCTCCATGCTCCATGCTTTTAACCACTAAAGACCAAGAAAGAAAAAGCAAACCAACCAAGTCACCACATGAAGATGAAGATGACGATGATAAAGTCTTCTTTTGAATTGATGTTGTGCAGAATCCAGAATCTAGATTATAGAATATACTTGTATGTATAGGAAACAAAAGGGAATTCATTCATGAACTATAGAGTAGAATAGAGAAAAGAATGGATGAGCTCCATTTTTTCCGTGTCCTTCCTCCGCAAATTCATATGTACATTGACATTGTACATTTAACTCCGAATTCCTTATGCAACTTTACGTTATAGTGGTTTACGGTTTACGTTAAGTTTGGCCTAGTGGTGAGTGGTGAGCGTGGTCTTCCATGTCGTTGTCGTTGGCATTGTCATTGTCATTGTGGAAAGTTAAAACGTTGTTCCTTTTCTATTCAATGCTTCACAATCCGCAATACAATAGCCAATCTCTTCTTTTCATTGTATCCTTGTCAATTGTCAATTGCCAATTGTCAATGACGTTTTTCTTTTTCCTTTCTACACGTCTAGAATCTTGAGTCTTGAATCTTGAATGTTGAAGCTCGAGTCTTGAGTCTTGAGGTATGAGAATTTCTCATGTCTCACATATTAAATTTCAAAAGAAGAGAGAAGTTTTAAATAAAGTTGCAGAAAGTAGATTTTTTTTATTTGGTCATTCACCTTAAACCTTACATCAATAAAAGTTAAAAGTCAATAATTTTTGGCTGATTTTATAGAGGATTTAAAAATGAACTATTATTATTACTGTAAAAAAATCAAATGTTAAAGGTCAAAAGTCAAGATGAAACTGCGTTTGGAATTGCTGGTATCGTAATAAGTTCAGTATGTCATACAGATTTCACAGGACTGGGACAGGTTAAGATTTAAAATAAAAACCAAGCCGGAGGGATAGGAAATCCGAGAAATCAGATTGAAAAGTTAAGTCTACTTTCTCCATTTTCTCTATTACTAGGAAATTAAGGAAATAGTAACAATTTGAGTACAACAAAGTTCATAATTCATAATCAATAGTTAAACATTCAAAGTCATGAGTATTTTGTCTTTAGTTCTTAAAGATTGTAAACAGTTTGATTTTGATTCAAAATTCAAAGTTCTCTTTACTCTTTAAGAATCTGACTTGTAAAACTCCAACTGGAGTCCAACAGTGGAAATTAATTCTTGTTTTGAGAGTTGTAAAAGTATTGCTGTTGGTCAACTCTTCGTTTTTCGGTTTTTTGCATCCCGCCATCTTCATCTTGAAAACTGTGAACGCTGTTTGCTGTTTGGTCGATAATAACTTGAGATCTGAGATTTACTCTGCTATTTGCTGCACTGTGTTTCAAATTGATTGTAAAGCTTTAAAAAAAAGAAGAAAACACAGCTTCCTATTTACTGTACATATTTTATATTTTAAATAATCAAAGTCATGAATCAATATTATCTGCGAGAGGAATATCAGTTAGCTTTGAAAGACTTGGAATTAAATTGTAAACCGGAACTGTTTAATTATCTCCTCGAGGTGTTGAGTGAAGGCCACGAGAAACCCGTGGTAAATATAGTCGAGATAGATAATGATAATACTTCTACATCGACAATTAGAATGGAGCAACAGTGACAGTAATTGTGTGAGTGACAAGGACAAAGACAAAGATAAGGATCATGATGAAGACGACCGAATTACGACTTCACATCGATTAAGCACAAGAAATGATAACCATGACAATACTCTGAATAGGGACAGTGCCGTCAGTTTTCAATCCAAAACAAATAGAATTAAAATTAAGGAGAAGTCTAATAAATTAATATCAAAGACGACAACACCAACAAGATGTTCCAGTCTTCCAGTGTGTCGTAAAATCCTGTATAAAATTCCTGTCAGTGCTCAAAGAGCGTCAAGTCAAAGGTATAAAGTGTATTATAAATATTATTTAAACATGTAACAAAAGTATTTATAAATTATAAATAAAAAAATATATTATTTTTTCTTCTTGTTTTGTCTCTGGTTTTTAGTAGTAGTAGTAATAGTGAAAGGGGGAAAAAGAATGTGAAGAAAAAACTTCATTCTACTTTGTCTCCTCAAAATAAAGCTGTATTAGCTCCTGATGCAACACAGATAGAGATGATGATGGGAAATATGGGACTGCTGACTACTGCTCAATCCCAATATAAAACCCCGTATGAACCATTAATTGGGAAAATTGACCAATCCACCCCTCTATTATTTGATCGGGGGAGAAAACTACCAAAACCGGAAAAGGGAGTTCGAGAATTTTCAAATCCAATTTCTAATCCATTGTACAAAGTGTACAATCCCAAAGGCTACATAAAAAATCAGGATGAAGTGGCTCGGGAGTTTATTATGAACATTACTGGGAAATTTAATGAATGGCTCCGTTCTTTTGATGGGGAACCCGTTCAACTTTGTCCAGAGGTCATCATAAAAATCCTCAGAGAAGACTTGGAACTACCATTCAAAATTCAAGCAGCACAGCAAAAAAAGAAGGAAAGAATAAAACAAGAAGAGGATTCAAAACCAAAATTATTCACCTCTCGATTCCAATTTGAACAACCTCACATTAAATTAGATTTAAATTTTTAAATTTCCCCTCAAACAATTTCAATGTCATAAAAATATAAAAGTATTTGAATAAAATTTGATGAGTATTTTTTGGGAAAATACTGATAAAAGTATCTACTTTTACTCATTTTATTTAAATACAATAAAAATAAAAACGATCTCCTGGAGAAAACGTTTCCAGATTCCAGTGCAATCCAGCGCTGGAGCGGGAAGTAAAAGTACGAGAAATACCCAGTAGAGGGCAGGATCAAAATTAGCGGGAAGAGGGGTTTTAAAAAAATCAAAGATTTTGAATCATGAATCATTTGGATTTGGAATTTGAAGATTAAAGATATACCAAAGGT
>JABASP010001964.1:0-23833 GCA_019776565.1 Sminthurinus signatus | reverse complement strand
GAGAGAGAGAGAGAGAGAGAGAGAGAGAGAGAGAGAGAGAGAGAGAGAGAGAGAGAGAGAGAGAGAGAGAGAGAGAGAAAAAACCCAAGGGCAAAGTGAAAGTTAAGTCAGCTGGATTTCCATAGAATAGAATAGAACCGAGTCGAGTCGAGTCTAGTTTAGTTAGATCAAATTGATTCCAAACAAAAGGGAAATGTCAATGTGTCACCTATTCCGATTCCATTGTATTCTATTTTATTATAGATGGATACGTTGGGGATTTTAGCATACAATGCACAAGTACGTATAAAGTATAAAGTATAAATGCATGAATGAAAATAAGTAGCAGGTATAGGGTATAGAATAAAGAGTATAGGGGCCGTGGGAAGGAGAAAAGAGGCCGGGCCGAATCCATTAAAATGCTCCATACACTATACTAAATTGAGTAGACTAATTGCAGTTTCGCGTTAATTACTCTATAATTAATGTCTCGAGTAAATAGAAAGTGGGGAGAGAAAGGGGGAAACAAAAACGTAACTATTTCTATTTTCGACCACCGCCCTTTCAACTTTCAACTAATTTCCAAAACATATCCACACACACAGAGAAACACTACAAAGTAAAAACAATAAAAATTATACGTGTGCACGTAACTATTTTCTAGTTTGTACCTACAACCTTTTGAGAGAAAAATAAAAACGTCACGGAATCACCTAAACTACAGAAATTCAGATATATTCAGGATACTTTACATAGTTTAATTTGTAACGTGCATACTGAACATTGAGGTGGGATGAGTATTGAGTATGTATTAATATTATGCATTGTATTAGTTCCCTTCATATCGATACAACGTGTTTCGTGTTTAGTATTTCTATCACATTTTCCCATTTCATACCAGATGCTTCAGGCTCACAAACACAAACTTCCCGTTCATTGTACACAAATATTGAAATAGGAAACCGGAGAAGGAGTATGAAAATTTGTGTATGTTTCACTATTCACTACCCCCATTACCCATTACTGTATGGCTTTGTTCTTCTTAATAACAAGCTTCCGTTTTTATAAAAGGAAGGAAACCTTTGTACTATTTTTCTTTAATTATGCAGCCTTATTTTCAAAACAGTTTTTATTAACATTGGAAACTGTGCACTGTACTTTGTGCTTTGTGTCAACATAATTTGTCTGCATATTATTGCGTCTGCCCTCCATTCCTTTGTACCATGTACTGCTTTTTGAGAATTCTGAATCCTGAATCTTGAGTGTTTTCGTCCTAAGTAATGGACCAATTATATAATATACTTTACATCCTGTTGAAAGGAATCAGGGTAAAATTAGACAAAATTTCAACCACAATTTCTTCAGTTTTCCTAATGATTTTGTTTGTTCGATTTTCAGTTCGGTATATCATGTTTAAAATTCAAAAGTCTCAAGTCGAATTTTCCAATTAAAATTATGTAGTAGTATAATGAGAATGAAAACACTACCTTTTAAAACAGCTCATAAGAAATTTTGTTGTTCATTCCATTCTCTGTTTATACATTGTACATTTTAGACTGTAAACGAATTCTATTTCATGTTTTACGTTTCACGCCTTGCATATGAAATATGAAACAAAACATGTAATGTCATGGTTTTGATTTGGGGTTTGATTTAATTAAGCACGGCATGCTTTAAAAAGTTTGTAGTGGGATTTCACCACTTGACCTTATTCCCATTTTCTATTTTCTCCTGTGTATTTTATAAGCAGTATGTACTTTGTAGATTGTGGAGTGGGATGGGTCGCTAATAAATAATAATTATGTATTGAGTAGATGGAGAAAGAAAAGAATGGAAAAGAAAAGAAAATCCTTTCCTCTCTCATCATTGAAAAATAATGAGAGCTAACTACGCAGTTTTCCTATAACCAATTTTCCTAAGAGTGAATTTGTATTTTATTACAACACTTTCTCTTCCTCTTATTTTAATGTTTAATAGATAGATAGGTAGTCCTCTGTATTCTGTAGCAGTCGAGTGAAAGGTATTAATTCTCAGTTATTTTTGTACATGTGTAATGTGTATGTATTAGATTCAGTTTTAAATTCCTATTTTACGATATACGATACAAAATACAAAGATAGACTATTGAGATTTGAGACTTGAGATTCAAGATTCAAGAGAGTACAGATTTCCGGGAACGTGGAACAATGTGATAATTTCCTACTTTTATAATGTACAAAGTATAGAGTATAAAGTACAGTGTGTAGATTGTAGGTATACATAATATCATAAAAAGAAAGTAGGGAGTGGGATAAAAGAAGAAGAAAACACAAAACACCCAGCACCAAAGACCAAATATCGACTTTTCACTTTACTCATCTCTACTTTCTACATAATATTTTACAGCTTTGGAGGAATTCTCAGAAAGAAGGAGCAGGAGAAAGGAGGAGAAACAATAAAATTGTGTACTGTATCTTTCCATCTCGCACTGTGTTTAAAGACCCATAGAGAAAGAGAAAGAGAAGAAGAGCTAGAAAGAGCAAGAGTTAAGTTTAGTGGTTGGTGGTCCTGCTGCTCTTGTTCTCTTGTGTTCTACGCTGTACACTCCACATTCTACACTTTTCTCTCTTGAGAGATAGCAGCGGGACCTCACTAAATATCTAACATCTATATTTATGTAAAATTATACATAAACACAAACCACAGTGCACTACTCCAGATTCCAGACTCCAGATTCCAAACTCCAAACGTCTTGTATATTTTGTTCTATATTATTTCTCCGTCTTTTGACTTTCACCAAAGGGTTCTACAGAGTGGATTTGATTCTCATTCTGATACGTATGTACATTTATAATATAAATTTGGATGGAGATGTGGATGTTGAAGATGAACATGAAGATTTGAATTTTGAAACAAATTCACTGTCCTGCTGCTCTCCCTTTTCTTGTTTCTCTTGTTGCTTTCTCTCTTTACTAATATAATTTCCCCATAGACCGTAAATATCAAAAACTAGGCATTAGGAACAATAGTCACTTTATTATAAAATTATAGCAATTATTTTATCCTTTATTCTTAACAGCAAGGATATTATACAATTATTTTACAGTTTATGTATATTATACATTTAAGATTCAAGAGTTTCGAGTTTAGAGTTTAGAATGGAATGGAGTGTGGAGAGTGGAGAGTAAGTAGACTACTTATTGTGACTTTATGATATTTTAGATATCAAGTATCAAATATAAATGTATTATGTATTATTATACGTACATAATAATGTCAAAAGTCACAATTCACAATTTTGGTAAAATGTAAAATGTGCACAAATTACGCATATTAGACTCATTATTTTCTCTTATTTCACTTGTTCTGATGAAATGAATAGACTAGTGGTTTATTCCTCATTACTGTGGCAATTTGTGTGTGTGTGTGTGTGTGTGTGTTTGGTTTGGCAAACCGAGAGCCAAAACTAAAAGTCCCACAGACGATTTATGACAATGTCATATAAATAAATGAAGCTAGACGATGGATGAGCAGGCCATACCAAAGCAGAATAGAACAAAACGTAGTGAAAGGCTAGTGAAGAGAGCTTTTTACGTTTTACACCCAATATTGCTCTGGCTCTTTCATTTTGATAATTGGTATGGAAAGTAGAACGTCTATTTGGAACTTGGAGGAGACTGATAGAAAATAGAGAATATTGCTAGAAGGATCTATACATACAGTCCATATCTCATAGATGAGAGGAATTTTCTGTTGAAACAGCTTGAAACTTGAGAATAGATACATGAATATATGAACAAGAGCGGCGCGGGTTTTAATGGGCCAGATTTTAATTTACCTATTAAAATGTACCTTGGAGCATCCTTAAGATGGAGCTATATAATATATTATTATTATTATAAAGAAGGCTACATATGTAATAGTTTTATGTAAGTAGAAAGTAGAAATCGTAAACTATTATTATCATTGGCATCCTCTGACTTCATACTTCATAATCATAAATTCATAACTTACTATTAAGTGAGGCTATTCATCATCATCATCATCATCATCATGATTGGTATGATTAGAATCATCCCATTTCCATTTCAAAACAAAATGAAAATAGTTGGATACGTAAAAGTATAATAATAATAATAAAAGTCATCCTCATCGCAACCGAACAGCAAAACAGTAGACAGTAGACCGTATTTTTCTTGGTACCAGACAATTAGTTGGTTTCTCCATGTCCCTTTGTTCGGTTCTTTGAAATCATTGAAATGTTTAAATAAAATACCATTAGCCTTCTCTTTCTCCGTTCTCTCTGTCTCTCAGTTCTCAGTTCGTAGAAATTTAAATAAAAATAAACTGAAACAAAATACAGTACAACACAAGTATATAAATGATGTGAGCTCAAAGCTCAAAGACACAAATGAAAATGATGTTATTAATTATAAATGTAGTTTTAATATCGTCAACATTGAACATTGAACATTTTTCCTGAATTTGTAAATTGAACCCATTACTAGAATAAATGCGCACATTTTGGATTTTGGAGGAAACACAGCAATTACTTGTAGAATGTAGAATCATGGAGTGCAGGGTACATGGAAAAGTCATTACTCATTACTTGTTTTGCTCCCCTCTATCCCTGCCATCCAGGATTCAGGATTCTGAGAATGAAGGATGAAGAATATGTTTTTATTATACATTATACACTTTGACAGTATACGAAATGGATGGATAATAAAAAACAAGAGACAAGACAGGAGGAAAAACAAATAAATCCTTTAGTTGTATAACATTACAAATTACAAGTAGTAAATAGTGTATTAGATTATCATTTGTCTCCTTTCTTTTTTTAAATAAAACTTTGTTTACAGTTTACAGTTTACATGTTTTCCGTCTCTTTTCTATTCAAAAAATAAAATAAAAGCTGTAGAGAACAAGAAGAAAGGAGAAAGAACAGAGGCGTTTTTACAACGGACAAGTTCGTAGTAAATCTATATCCATGCATTTGTATTTGTTGTCTACATTTTGTTACATACATCTATTCCATGAAAAGAGGAAAAAGTAAAAAGTATATACACAACAAACAACAAATGAACGAATAGTACAAATGTATAATTATAGCATGAAATGAGGTCGAAGAATACAGGGAGGAAAAATCAGTGAATTAGAAAATAAAACAGAATCATCCATATTTCAAGACTTTTGCTATGTATTCTCATGTAAATTTGAAAATTTGAGGGATGCGTGTGTATTGTGTGTGTATGTATTATGCATGTTGTATGTTGTACGTTGTAAGAATTTTGAATCTCATTTGTATTTTGAAAAAATGAGCTGAACTTGAATTATGCATGCATGAAAAGTATATATAAATATATATATGTAATATCATGTGCTTCATCGAGCTGTGCAAGTAGGCCGTAGTCCCTGAAAGATAAAAGAACATGTACCAAAAATTGGGAGAGGAGAATAAAACAAAGGAAAATTTCTTGGTCAAAACTCTGACTTGTGAGTGTATCTTGAAAAATTCTGTATTTTTCAGTGTGTAAAAAATACATATGTACATACATTCATTTTACTTCTTTGGCTAAAACATGTTAATATTGTCTCCAATGGTTTGCTGTAAAAGGAATTCAATTCAAGTATTTAAAAGGAATCCCCATTCTCCATTCCAAATTCACAATTGGACATTGGACAGGGGACTGAAAAGTTTTGGAATGTTTCCAATTTCCCATACATATAATTTTGCTGTATCCCCGTTCACTGTTCACTGTTTACTATTCACAGTGTTCACTGTACCCAAAACTACATACGAATTTGTTTTGAAATGTAAAATGAAATCAACATGAAAGAGTCCAGAGTCCGGAGCCCGGAAGAATGGTTAAGATAATAATGCACATAATAATACACAAGTTCTTCTAGGGAAGGAACTAGGACCAACTTTTACTTGATATTTGATACTTGACATGATGTATTTGGTATTTGGTATTTGCTTTTTTCAGAAATCTTACCCATTCATGTAAAATGAAAAATGGGTCTCGTGCGTAAAAATTCAATTTGATTGAATATTGAATTCAACATTCATCTCAATTCAATTTTCTCGGCGTCTTCTTACTTGTCCATCTACCATGAATAATACACGCGCGTATTACACATTCTGTTTTGATACCATGTTTTACATTTCACAAGAGGTATGAGGTGTAATACAGAATCTTTTTCCAACGTAGAGGGTACAGTGGATTATAATTGTATTTCAGTTGAGAGTTGGCAGGCAGACGCTTTGAGAGTTGAAATTTGAAATTTCAATCATGCTTCAAAACTCTGTAGACTCTAGTACATAATAATATCTTTTGCAGGTTGTAGGTTGTGTATATAAAAGGAACGAGTATAAAATTCCAAGGTTACATCTGACTTTGAATCTGATTCTAATCCGGAATTCTTGTAACCTGGATCAACTCGACACCCAACTCGTAATTTTTGAATTGATTCACCAGCGCATTTTGGAATGAATAATAAATTGGATCGAGTATAGAGTATAGAGTATCGAGTATTGAGTTGGTAGAATTTAGTATTTTCAGGGAATTGCATTTTTCGTCACGTCAGCAACGTCAAAATATCTGCAATCAGCCTAGTTACAACGTCCAACTTGTAAGTTACAACCTTGTTTAATGCTCAAGTTACAAGTTTAGACTTTAGACTTTATACTTGAGACTGTAGACTCACTTCCCATATCATAATTTGAATTTTGTCTCTGACAACTTTAGAAAAGGGAAAGTTATGAATTATGAATAAGTTTGACTTTTCAAAGTCTCTCTAGACTCTAGACAACATTTTGACTATTTGTGCATATTCTGTGTTAGACACACGACGCACAAGTACTTGATAATTTATAACATGTTTAATGTTTATAACATAGATTCCGTGGCATCTACAATCTACATTCTACATGAATGTACGTAGTACGTACTACGTAGGTTTCAGTTTGTAGAGTGTAGTGTAAAAAGTTTGCAGAGGCGGTTTTGTCATCGATCATAATTTCTAATTTGGCATCTGAAATTACACATGTCGAGATTCGAGATTCGAAATAGTTTGAAATTGTACTATAATAAAAATGAAAAATGAGCATGTAGTTTGCAAATAATTGAAAATCATACGAGTTTATTTGTAGTAGTTATAGGAGCAGGTAGTCAAACTTTTTGAAGCCTGTGCAAACTCGGGGTTTTTTACATGTGTAAAAAAGTGGTAACTTGTTTTTAGAATTTGCAATGAAGCCTTGATTCTTGATTTGATTTGTTAAAAAACAAAAGACAAAAGTATAATAAATAATAATAATTTTGACTGTTCTTGTATTTTTTCAGATAGTGGAGACGAATAAGAGGATTTTGGATTTGTGACAACCAACACCATGTCCTTCCAGGGGGATGAGTCGTACATGGGTATTTACGACTATGAGAATTATAGTTTATATGGGAATGGAAGTGGGAATGGGACGATGCCCTGGGACGCACACACTGAACTACCGTCATGGGTAAACTTTTTTCCTCTAAATTTGCAAAACAAAAATAATAATAATAATAACAATAAAACAAATAAAAAAAGAAAAAAAAGAATAATATTAATAACAAAAATAATAATAGTAGTAAAGATTGTAATATTATTTGTATTTTCTACCTTTGTCCTTTGTAGATAATGTACGTGGTCCAAGTTCTTTATGCTATCATCTGTATCGTGGGTTTAGGAGGAAATACACTCGTCATTTATGTCGTTGTCCGCTTTTCAAAAATGCAAACAGTGACGAATCTTTACATAGTTAATTTAGCTATCGCGGATGAATTATTCTTAATTGGAATCCCATTCCTCATTTGTACGAGTAATTTGAGTTACTGGCCCTTTGGGAAAATTGCATGTAAAGCTTTCTTCACCTCCACCTCCATCAATCAAATCACATCATCCATGTTCCTTCTCATCATGAGCGCAGATCGGTAAGTAAAAAAAGCAAAACAATTTATGTTCCATGCATGTAATTCTAGATTCTAGATGCTACATTCTGGATTCTAGAATGTTGGTTCTGGTTTCCTGTTGTTGTTTTGAGTTTTTACAAGTGAAACCAGTGTCTAACATCTTGCATTTTACATCCTATCATGAATTGAATTGAATTGAACTGAATTTAATCGACTAGGAACTAGGAAACAATTACAATTGATATTGATTTCCGAGTTTCAAAATTTACTCAACTTCTTTAATGAAAAAATAAGATTAACTAGTTTCAATTCCGGAATAATAGCATAAATAGACATCATACATGGAAAATGTTTTTTTTCTAGGAAAACATCCGTCAAAACTCCTGAATTTAATTTAATCCGAAACCTCCAGTGAATTTCCTGTTTTCTATAGTTATTTATCTATGCTATTGACTATTGACTATTCACTACGCACTTTGTATTTTGTATGTACGTTCCTCCTACATTACCTTTATGCTACATACTATATACTGTATTATGTAGAATATAGAAGTGAAACATCAGCACTTTGATCGATTTGCTGACTTTTGAATGCCACTGATCCAAATCGAGTTCCGTTTAAACTTTTTTTTTAAAGTTTGACCTCCAAAGTTAACAAGTTACAAACAACTCCCATCTAATAATATGTATTATCTATACATACGAAGTGTAAAGTATATATATATAGTAAAATGTGTCAAATGATGTGTTGGTTTATTGTCGTATACGGTGTACGGTACACAGTATAATAATAGATAGAAGATAGTAGATAGTAAATAAGTACATAGCAAGTTTGTCGTGTGTTACATAAGGAGTCCATGGAGAGTCAAAACTTTTTCAGTTTATTCGATTGATCAAAGAGCCTGAGGAAAATTGAAGGAAGGAAGTAAGGAACGGATAGGAATGAGAGAGGAAGAGAAAATGTACTTTCTGTGTCCTGAATACTGTGAGCTTTATGCTGTAAATTGTATACCTTGTTCCTCTTCCTCAATCTCTTTGACAAAAAATTGAATACAACTTAATATTGAACTACTGATAGGACAAGAGGGAAAGAGAGAGAGAGAGAGGACAAAGTTTAAAGAAAGTTCAGAGAATGGGTACAAAGCGATGAAAGAGAGGGAAATACAGGTTCTTTTCCTTATATAATATATATATGGAGCATGGAGTGAAAGAAAGAAAAAGACAGAAAAGATGAATAGAAAAATAGAAAGGAAACCACAGGGAAGTCCCATGTGTACGAGTTTTTCAATCGAAAAATTGAGGAAATGGAGAACTTATTGACACATGGATAAATCTCGAGTCTTGAGTCTTGAGTCTCGAATTCTACAATTTGCATAGTTGCATCCATCATCCCATGTATCATCATCATGCGTCAATCCAACCAAAATACATCCAACTACTTGTATAACTTGCATGGAAACGGGAATACTGAAAGAAACTTGGGCGCACCTCCTTTGTACACCGAACAACTAAATTTCCTAGGAAATGACGAATCATCTTTTCTTTAATTTTATGCAGGGATTTCCCATCTTTTCCTCTTTCTAAATAGCTCAAACTCCGTGAATTGTAAATTGTTAGTAGAATTTCTTCTTAGCAAAAATATTTAATTTTTGTAGTTTTTGTAGTTTTCCATGTTGTAAAAATTCGAAAAAATTGGCAAAATTTTCACAGGTGTGAGTAGGCTATAAATCTTACAAGTGTTGAATTTTCCTTGTATAAAATTTCCGTAGAATATACAAGTGTACATAGAAGTTGACTATCCACAAAAGGTGTGTAGAAAAGTTCAGTGTAGAAGTCTTTGGGCTAGCAACATCCATGAGGAGGCTGGGATTTAGGATTACGGATTACGGATTTAAAGGAAGGTAAAACGAGGGGAAAAGTTTTTTCTTCAAAAAAAAAATAGACAGAATTCGGATAGGCAGGCTCTTACTCATATTGTCAGTATATGCACTGTTGTAATATACTCTGTTTATATACATTCCAGATTCTAGACGTCTAAAATGTGCCTATTTTCTAGAGGTACGGAGTATTTACCAAAAAAAACTATTGAATTTGTATCCTTATCTGTATTTGTATCAAGGTGGCCTTGATGACATATGGCATTCCAGATTCCAGTTTGACAGGAGAGAAAATAGCATGTAGAATGTAGAGGAAAGAGAGGGAATTGAAATTTCCTCATGTTCTCCATTTAGCTAGAAAATGCTTTTAAACCCCTGATATTCCCAAATGTGCAAATTTCAAAGTTTGTAGTTTGTAGTCCTCGTTTTCCTTGTCGTTCCCTCGTCTTCCCCATTTCCCCATATGTCTTCCTTTTCTTGTCGACTCTCGTCACTCATCACCGTCTTCACCTCTTTCTTTCCTTCTTTCCCCAGTCTCTCGATGTACCCCGTCCAACTTCCAGCTGCATACTGCAATTGTATACTGTATTCGAATACTTTATACTTTATACATGCTGCATGTACAATGCACAATACATAGATGTGAAAATCGAAAGCTTGGCCCAGGTTTTTTATTTATTCATGGGATCAAGTTGGATTTTCCAGTTCAAGTCTCATCATGTCTCAATCCTCAATCCTTACACAAAGATCAACAGAGCTAGATATATAGAAACATTTTTGTCATATTGAAAGGAGAAAGGAATTTAAAAAGAGAAAGTAAAGAGTAACAAGTGAGTTTTGTATTTTGTATTCTGTATTCTGCATTCTGTAGTTTGTAGTTTGTAGTGGGATGAGCTTTGAGCTTTGAGGTACTTGTGAAAATTGAAAAACACCAGAATGAAA
The DNA here is from genome assembly GCA_019776565.1 of Sminthurinus signatus. Taxonomy (NCBI): domain Eukaryota; kingdom Metazoa; phylum Arthropoda; class Collembola; order Symphypleona; family Katiannidae; genus Sminthurinus; species Sminthurinus signatus. The sequence goes on along the minus strand of JABASP010001964.1, from coordinate 13,107 downwards.
CTATTTGCATACACAATGCACATAACATAGATAGTAGATAGTTGTAAATTCTAAAGGAATTTTGAACCCATCCTTATGACAAATTCATCATGTGTCAAAGGGTAGACAGGAGACAGTCGCCTGTAAAAAAAAATAGACAAGAATGCATTTTTTAATAGAAAATGCAGACACTTGTGACTTGTGACTAGTGACGTCAAATACTGACTGAATTTGTCATATACTGACTACTGACATTTTTATTTTGACTTTGATCACAAAATGATAGCAAAATACAAAATGAACATTCAACATCTGCACGTCAAAAAATGACAAAAATATCTACAAATTTAAAGAGATGTCGTTTAAAAGTTCATGTTTAAAAACAGAGCCTATGGTTAAAAGTAAAAAAAGCATTGTTAAAAATATAGTTAACTAATCTGAATATTGACGTTGAAAATAGTATAGAATGTAGAATCAACTGTTTATAATGTGATTTTCGCCTACGATGTTATTCTCCCGTTATTAATCCATGTGACTCAAAGTTAACATTTTTTCATGTAAAAATCAAATGTGTAGGCTGGATTGCAAAACAGATGGATCAAAGCGAGATCCATAATCCATACCAATTATATTACCAATGCAAACTGCAACTGTTTTGATTTTGAGGAAACTTTTAAATAGTTTTTGTTGACGAGTTGAACAGAGTACCTAGTACGTAGCAAAAAGTACATGGGAGTTGTTGAGCAGCTGATGGCTTGCTGCTGGGTGTTTTAGTGGTTCAGTGTTCAGTATTTCAGGCTTCAGTTTTTAGTATTAATTTGATTTTGTTTATTAGTTACATTACTATTTCAATTCCAGAGACCTGTTTTCCATTTTCCAATTTTCAACCGGCACCCGCTTTAATTTTCTCGCTTTTCGCTCCCTTTGCTCTTCTTTGTACTCTTTGTACTGTTTACTTGGCACTTGTCACTTTCGCCGTTTAAAATTCGCTACATGTACAGTGTACAATGTTCATTGAGAGTTGAGAGTTGAGAGAATGTTGGTATGTGGATGTGGTGTTCAATGGTTTTGGTTTGTTATTTGCTGCCAATCCACTTCTGACTGTAGTCGTCAGTACTCAGCTTCCAGTATGTTTGTCTCAGCTCCCACGCCAATTCTAAATCTAACGCCAAACTTTATACTGATGCTAATGTTGATGCTGATGCTGATGGTAGTGTGTCTCGTGTCAATCTTGTTTCATTTGCAGGCATAATGAGCATTCTGTGTACTTTTCTGTTTACTTTCCATCTTCTACACGTATTTACGTCCAAACGACAACGACAATGACAACGAGAAAGAGAATGAGAACGAGAATGAAATCCAAGTTCAAGTTGATGCATGCTTCAATTTAAGTTTCAATTTCACGTCCTTTAATTTTATGGTTTATGTGTGTAAGTGATGGAAACTGAAGCTGGGAGTGGAGTTGAAATACTCTTTGGTATTTCAAATTCGTCTCGGATCTGCCATCCGCCGACTTGCCTTATCTGTATTTCTCCACACTCAATTATGCAGTTTCGTATAAATACAAACTACATGATACATGATGTTGGGAAATTGAATACAGAGGTTTTACTTCGGCGTTGTAATTATATTAGGTATGTTTCACGATTTTGAGTTTGGATTCAGCGGAAACCGAGAAAAACATGTTTTTATTTGAAACTAAGCCTGTTAAATGTAGAACGCCGAGTTTTGAATGTGGAAGGTCATGCTCATCAAATATTTAACAGGTTTCAGTCATTCGGCACTGGTACTCTTTACTCTTCACTTGCTAACCGTGTCATTTACTACTGTAGATTTGGTAATTTATATCCCTGTAAACTGTAAACTTTGCAAAGGATTTGGCTCCTGTATTTTCACTCACTCTTGAATTTTGAATCCTGAACGTCGAATGTTGAGAAATTTCTCTGTGCAAAGGTCCGGATTTTAAATGTAGAAAAAAATTATACTTGTGAAATTGTAATGTGGAATTTTGATGAGTGGGGCTCATTGTAAAAGATTCGTTTTACTTTTTCTAATGTCTCGCATATTGTGTTTCTTATTTTAATATTTTACTTTCTCGCTCGCCAAGAAAATGAAGAATATACGAATATAATACAAGATGTGTGCGTTTTATAATTAACATTGAATTGATGGAGTAATAATAAAGTCAGACGGCGGTGTGTTGTGATGTGGAATAAAACTAAATTTAAACTTGAGCATCAGTCTCAAATAGTCTAAAAGTAAATAAGTAAATAAGTTTAAAATGCCATCACATCCATAGCTTTAATCAGGGACGACAGGCGTGGAATGAACGATACATTGATAACCAAGTTGATGAATGTTGCGAATCGAGAATTGGGAATTGAGAATAATTATTGCGAATTTTGTATAGAGATTTAAGCCTCGGGGTTGAATGTTTAATTTAAGAGAAGCTATAAGAGGACTTGTGAATTGGGAGTAACGGATTCAAATTTTGTAGATATTTGCGATAGAAAATGATTAATGACTGGAGTCTGGAGTCTGGAGAATATTCTACATTCTACACGATCTTCTATCTCCTACATATTATGAGATAAGATCAAACGAAATTGTACGGATCGAATTACAATTATTACAATATTACAATTTCATCAAAATCGGACGTGGGAATGAATCTTGTTTGTGACTATGAGCATTGAGCATTGACAAAAATAAATCCATGTCAAATTTAGTTCGTACCCTGTGACTTGCCAAACACAGATCGGCATATAGAATGTTCTACAAAATATAAAAGACAAATTCTACAGATGTCATGGAATCGGAAAGTTCCAGTGAAGTCCTGACCATGAAATAAATTAGATTTTTCTCAGCTACAAACATTACTATCGACTATCTTCAATATTCTTCATCACTTTTCAAATAACTTTGAATCTTATGATCTAAAAAATAATGATCATTTTAACTAGTAGTTTTTTTTTGCAACTTGTTTTCTTTCCGTTTCGACCATTCAGCAATCAGCTAGCAACGTGATAAAGAAAAAGCTTGCAGGACATAAAATATGCATTTGCACGTTGGATTTTTAGTACTTTTTGTATTTCTTTCAAGAACTTTGGCACATGCATTCGATATTCGATGAGGATTCTCTCCTTTGTCTCCAATCTCCAATCCATACAAGATAAAATGAAGGACTTTGGTTAAGAATTTTAAGTGGCGTCGTTAAAATATAAAAAATATAAAACCGCTTACAGTTACATCTACAGATACAGATACAATCTACAATCTACAGGTTAATTTGGAATGAATTCAGTATTTTTTAATAATGAGTTTACAGAATACAGAATACGCAATTATTACATATTATTGTTGTAGAATATTTGAATAGAATTTTTTGTAGAATTTTTTTTCTCCCACCGTAAAAAAATTTGATTGGTTTGAACTGGATTTTAAATTCGAGTAGGTGGAGCTTTAGCTTTGTTGTAAGTTTATATATAATACATAAATGTACATTGCACAAATGGTGGAACATGGAAATTTGAGCTGGTCTCAGCTAGGCTGATTTGAAAAAAATATGTTTCATGTTTCATAAGTTATTTCGCTCGTGGCTCGTGGTATAATATACAATATATAATGCGATATAAAAAGATGTATAGCACAGAACGTATTTTGTCACAGTCATTATTTCTTCCTCCTTCTCATTTTACTCATCTTTTCTTCCCGTTTTCAGTTCCATGATAAAAACTCACAACTCACATGTAACATTGAACATAAGACATAAGAAAATATTAAAGAAGAGGGAACACGAGGATGAGAGTAAACACTTTTTTTCTGTACAGTCTACAATCTACAGTGTACAGTTTATGTAGTTTATGTATTTTATATTGTGTCTGGATATTGTTCATTTTCATAAGTACTACAAACTACAAAGTTCATTGAAATATTATATCATCATTAAAAATAGTCGACAAAGATGGGAAGAAGAAAGAACAAAGCCTAGGTACTAGGTATGTTTTCTATTTTATCCACTTCGTATGTCAGACTCGTGTTCCAGGTTCCACGTTCCCCATTCCCCATTCCACGCTTCGTCAATATGTATATCTGGTTTCTACATATGAGCACCGTGTCCCAAATTACAAATATCTTTACATTCATCTAAATTCTTTCGTTGAACTTTCTCTGTTTTCCCTCTGGCTAAAAATGTGTCTGTGCACTGTACAGTGTACAGATTACAGATACTTGCGAGTGTGTGTGATTGTGAACCTGAAAAAGTAGATGTTGAAATAAATGGAAAAGACGGTGCTTTTATAGATACACTACACGTGGATGTGTATCAAGATGCTTTCACTTCACTCGCTCACTCACTCTATTCCACTTTCTCCCCAGTTGTAGATAGAAACATATCCATTATCCATGCACATTGTACGTTTTTCATGGCTCTCATGTCTCCTGTGTGTATATCCATATTTGATATTTAGTTTCAATTCGTTTTTCAATGTCGGTCTCTTTCTTTCTTTGTATCTTTGTTTCCATCTCGGAGGAGGTTTTTTATTTAATGGAAAAATGGTGTATAGAACAAACATTATTCAAAGAAAAATGGTTTTGTTGCTGTAATTCCATATTCTTTTCTTGTGATTTTGTTTTCAATTTTTTACTTCCGTTTTCTGTACTTTTTTTCAGGTTGTATCAGATAAAAATCAGATAAAATGTTTTTTTTTATTCTGGAAAATTCCAACAAAAAACACACGTCTTTACATTTACAAATATTTTTTGAATTTTTGTCTTTTAAGACTAAAAAATGTGATATGTCGTTTCACGCAAGTTTTGTATGAAGGAATAATTATTAATTTTTCAATTATATAAAATAAAAAATAACATGTATTATATGGCTAAATCTTTATTTATGTAGCTTTTGAAAACTGAACTCTGGAAAATGTTATATGTTTAATCTTTATGTGCCTCTTTTTTGTATATATTCATTTGAGTTTATATTGTCAAAATTTGCTTGCACGTGATGATGGAGGTGCATATGCAATTTCATTTATCGTGTCATGTTTTCTATATTGAATTGGATTCGATTTGAAGATTGAATCCACTGAAAACGTGAATGTGGGTTACGAGGCATTTTGTAGATTTCGATAAATGTTGATAGAATTCAAAACTATTGTATAGATTTTACAATAAAACGTAAACACCAAAGACATCATGAACAATGAATACACACTCGTGAAAAAGTTTCTCTTTTCCGCCATATAATAGAATTTCCTATTGTAGTAAATGCTCAAAACTAAATGCAGTTTTCAGTTTAAAATTGAAGTATAGAATCTTGAGAACATAATATTTCTTTACAAACCCGTATTTTTGTGGTTCTCGATCCACACCTCTACTTTTTTTTCTACTTATTAACTTCACAGTGCATTTTGTATTGTGTTCAATCTATTTATGATAAAAGTTGAAAATAACCCAAGTTTAGTTGTTAGAGTATTAAGAACGCATTTATGAAGGACTCATACATATTTATTTTTGAAACCGCGTATGAATATTACGAAAAAAAAAGACATTTAAAAGTTTTTCTAATGTAAAGTATAATGTGATACGGAATGTCTATAATGTCTAATGCCTATTGCCTTCTTCTTGTGATATCAATTCTTGTGACATTTTATAGTTGTAAAAAACTAGAATAGTAGAATAAAAATGATAATATTCATATTCATTCATAACGCATTCGAGTTGATTCCATAAAAAGAGTACGAGAAAAAGAAGTGAAAAAAGTACAATAACTCACATTTCTTTTCGAATTTCTTTGGGGAAAGTTGAAAAATAAATTGATTTGCATAATACAGAAATTTATATTCAGCTCAAGCGAATCATATTCGGAAATGTGTTTTGTGTATTGTCATAATGAGAATGAGAATGACAGTGCACAGTGCACAATGCACTTTGTACAGAATACAGACTATAGAAGATACTAGAAATTCAAGAGGGTTTCCTTTAAAAAATAGAATGTGCCCAAAGCCCAAGTATTCCAGCTAAAGTATGGAATAAAAGTTCTTTTCAGCTTTAATTGTGATCATAATCATTAAAGGATTGTGGATTGCCTGGCTGTTTATTATCGTATACAGTTTAAAGAGAATAAAAAGGATTTGTAATTCATATGTATGTATGCATATGCACAGTTTTGAAATTTGAAAGGATGAGCTTTAAAAAAAAGTAAAAAAGGAAGATGACTATAATTTACTATGGGATCTCCTGATGATCCTAGTTCAGAGTTGTATTGTATAATGACAGACATTTAGAGTCTGAATGCTTCCTCATTTTATACATAAAAATTATTATTATTACTATTAGATAATTTAAAAAAAGATTCATGTGTTTGAGTTTTGAATTTCAAGTTGATTTTTGTGATTTGTGATCTAAAATGTAAAATGTAAAATGTGTGGATAAAATGTAAATAAATGTATTTGATTTCTGATTTGTTTTCTGTTATTTATACAAAAATGTAGATACCTGGCTGTATGTCACCCGATAAGAGCACCAAAGTGGAGAACGCCATTAATTGCCAAAATGGTGGCACTAACTGCCTGGACACTATCCGCTTTGATCATGGTTCCAACTTTTATGTATGCAAATACTCTTGAGATTGATAACAAAGTGAGTTTGTTTTATTTTCTATCTTTTATTCTATATTATAATATAAACTAGATACAAAGTAAAAAATCTTTATATGAAATATGAAATATTTTTTCATACGTATACGTATATTGTACATCTATTTCATTTCACATTCACATTTTGCCACTCCCGTGTCCCGTGTCAAAGAAGTAAAAAAACAAGTTGTAAGAGTCCATAAATCATATGTGTAAAAAAAGTGTCCTCACTATTACTGAAAATCCTGAAGATGATGAATGGTGAAAAGATGAAATGAAAATGAAAATCTATGTAGACTGGAAATTCCACATGATGCGTACAACTACATACTGAATATGTTACACACTATGTACAAAATATGTACATGTAAAAGTATGAAAAGATATTAAAGTAATAATTTGAATTGACTTGCCTGGATTTTTGACTGACTCTCTTTTCCCTTCTATTTTTTTTATCCTTTTTTTATTCATGTACTTTTATTCTTCACCCCTGCGTGTGCTGTCGTCTACTTCCGATGGTGATGAAAATAATGGTGTTGGTGGTGGTGAAATGTAGACCAACTGTAATATATTTTGGCCTGAATCTTCAACAATGGCCGGTTCCACAATATTCATAATCTACTCTTTCTTCCTCGGGTTTTTCATCCCATTCACACTCATTCTCGTATTTTACGTCCTGGTGATTCGTCGTCTTCGCACAGTCGGACCAAAAAGACGTGCTTCTCATCAATCAAATAACAAAACTGTCACAATTGAGAGTTCATGTCAAAGAGCCCGGGATCGCAAACGATCCCACCGGAAAGTCACTAAACTCGTCCTGACTGTCATCACCGTGTATTTCGTCTGTTGGTTCCCGTTTTGGATCACTCAGGTACAGTATAAAGATTGATCTATCTTACCTATACCTTTTCATCCTTTTTACAAAAACTTTCACATGCATCCTCAATACTCAATACTCAATATTCTCATGCTTATGTTGTGTGTTGTGTATTTTTACTGTGGGAATTTATATCCTCTCCTTTATTCATTATTTTATACCGCTTTGTGTATGCATGTGTAGAATGTACAATGTACAATAATGTATTTTGTATATTGTGTATACTTGATAATTTATGAGCGTACTCATCATGGCTTTAAAACATCTCCTACGCTATGATAATATTGACGATATGGTGGTTATTATTAGTGCATTACAGATTACAGCTGCTCTTGAAAGATTCTTTCAATAGCCCACTCTCACTCTCACATTTTCACTCTTTCATCTCATCCTCATAAAAATAAACGGTGTATAAAGTATAAAGTGTAAACCGGAAAGAAAATGTTTGAATTGTTGACAAATTTATGACCCAATCTTGTTTTCTTTGGTTTGACACAAAGTCATGCGTCTCAAATCTCAAATCTCCTTAGCTCTCTCTTTCTCTTTCTCTCACCACTCACCACTCAACATTCAACACTCATCTAAACATTTAAAAGTGTAAACTATCACATGAAATGTGCAGATTGTAGAGAGTTGAGGATGCGACTGAGGATCCATTTACATAAAAATTATATGTATTCCCGATTCCCGATGCTCTAGACTCTAAACTTGAGACTTTAGACTTGAGTTTTGAGATTTGAGAGGAGTAATAATTTCGGCACGGTACGCTACGATCTACGGTAGTTGACGCACTAAACTCTAAGCTAAATGTTTTCTCCTGTATCTGTAAACATGGCACGCAAAATATCCTACAAAATACAAAATCATACCTTTTAAACTTTTTAACGACCTTTTTATACACACCAATTCTTTTCTTTCTCATTTCGGGTTTCAAAGTTGTAATGCGGAAAGTTACTGATTTATGAGTATGTACAAAGTACACACAAATTATAACGCATAGAATACTTTGCAATGTGAAAGTTATAATTTACCATGTGTCGTTTTGTTAGTTTTTGGAATCTATAAAATCCCGATCCTCTGATTTATCTATACGTGAATGTTTTACATAGAGTCTGGATTTGGATTCGGATTCGGATTTAGGTAGATTTAGATTAAGATGATCTCTGTCTCGTATCTTGTATGATCAATATTTTGATAGTACTGATATTTATTCAAACTCTTCTGTGATTGAGTCACAAAATCTACAAATTACAAATCGCCATCATTGAGCTTTGAACGTTGTGAGGAAATCGAGTAATTTTGTATCATGTACAAGAGTAATAATACTAGATATTTTTTTCAATATATATCTTTATGTAGAATCTATAGCAGAAGCTGCAAACCTTTTTTTATACTTTTATTCATCTATCGTGGATTGTGAATCGTGGATTTAGTGCAGTTGTATTTGTATTTTTTGCTTTGCTCCAACTGTACAGATTTTATTTCTAATCCTTGAGTCTGATTCTACATTCTAACTCAAAGATTCCACTTAGTCGTGTTTGTTTGTATATAGATATACTTTTGTAGTATGCAGGTTTTAGGGTACTGTGAAAGCGAAAAAAAACCTAGAAAAAAAACTGAAATGAAGGAAAAACACGCAACATGAAGATAAAAGCAGTGCTTAAGTAATATAAAATATAAAGGATATTTGGTATTTGTAGATTTCTAGGACACAAACTGCTACCTCTGCCTCAAAACAGAACACAGAACAGAGAACAGAACTCAAAATACAGTTTATATTTTTTTGAATATGAATTTTATTGTATCATAATATACTGTGTGTATAATGTCTGTATAATGTTTCTATTTTCTATATTCTATATTTTAGATCCTAGGTATTTATTATTTATGTACAAATGTGTAGTGCAGAGTGTATAAAGTATGGAGTACAAAAAGTACGCACCAAAAAATTGTGGGAAAGAAAAGGAGAGCCATTATTAATACTGAGTTTTGACGTATGTAATCGTAAATCGTAGATTTAATTTGTTTGGAATCGTAAATCAAATAAATATACACATGTATTTCATTATTATGACTACACATTTTATACATTTTGGATATTGTGGGTTTCTACTTTCCACATGTAATTCTCTACTCTCCATTTCCACAAAAACTCAATTCAAACCCCAAAAATATATTATATACAGTACAACAAATGTATAATGTACAATATATCCATTATTTGTACCTAGTATCTCTAGTAGTATTTACGCAGACAGGCAGAAAGTGCAAAAATGGTTATTTTGGTACAGTTTTTTTGTGGTATGACACAAAACACAAAAGCATAAAGCATAGTCTTTGAATTGTTCTTTAACCACCTGGTACTTGTGTAGACAAACGTCTAATATTACAAAATATTACACCCTTTCTCCCTTTCTTTCAATATGGTGAATGGTGAATGGTGAATGTTGAATGTTGGATTTAGAAACAGAAGCTGACGGCTGGAAACTGGAAATTGTGTGAACAAAAAAATAGGTACAAAAAGAAAGAAAGAAATAAACAGAGAGCGAGACAGAGAACAAGAAAATAAGGAGGTGTGTTTCATATCTCACCACAATTTTTTTTGCACACTCAAAACTCAAACTCAACTGCTAATTCACAACAAGTAACAAGTAACAAGCAACAAGAGACAGGACAAGTGATATGGATAGAAAAGTAGAAACTATAAACAGCTTAAACTTTTTTTTATAATCCTCGCTCTTTCTTCCATTCTTGTCAAAACATGTACACGATACATAGTAAAAAAAAGAACGTAGAAACTAGATGAGAAATATTACACTATAATGTGAAAGGGAATGAAAGAAAGTTAGTTTTTTCCGTCTACTATGCTCAAGTAAGTATACTAAGCAGAAGACACAGGAGTTTTCATTTGGAGCTTCAGAAACTATAAACTCTATTTAATAAGCATTCTTAATTTTGAAACTTAAAATATATACCTTCGTCATCATATTTTGGAATAGATTTCCAAGTTTTTACTTGGAAACCACGAGCCAAAGACGCCAAACATATACAATATACATGTATCTATAATAATATCATGAGAAGCTTCTATATTGAGCAAACAGGTTCATTTCACGGACCAAAGTAAATAAAGAAATGACTATATTTATTCTTACAGTAAAAGTAAAGTAAAGTTTAAAGTTAGACACAAAATACAAAATGCATGTATACATTTTAAATGTGTGTATGTTTGTGTACTCCGATCTCGGAAGCAGTGCACATAAACTTTTGGGTGTTGGATGAAATGAAATGAAAAGGAGAAGAGAAGCTATCTATCTTTAGTAATTTAAAATATATTATTAGAAATGTATGCATGTAATATGTAATATGCATGTATTTTTGAAGATAGAAGCCATGATGAAATTAAGATGAAAAAAAATGCATGTGTGTGCAATATTACTTATTAGTTATGACGATTATGAAACACATGTATATATGTATAATGTATAAATTATAAATAAATGATGTGTTTTTAATTTCAAACTTTTTTAACTGTTTTTCTTGAGCAGATCGACCTGTTATCTCAACCTCAAGGCACACCACACACCCCAGCAAAAATAATGACGTTTTTGGTAGCGGGTTGCTTGAGCTATTCCAACTCTGCCATGGTAAATATTAAATATATACTTAATATTTTCTCTTTTTATTTCTTCAACTTGATACTCCATTCTATATTCTACTTACTTACTCACTTACTTACCATTTACTATTTACTATTAACTACTCACAAAACTTTTAGATAGACCTTGAAGTAGTTTTTTTTATGTATCACTGATGATGATGATGATGATGATGATACTAACTAGAATGTGTGGTTTATTCAAGGAAAAAACTCTCCACATTTATTTTATTTATCTCTATTAGAAGGAATATTTTCAAGTTGGAGTTGGTTGAATTCACATCACTAGTCAGTAGTCAGTACAGTAGTCAGTAGTCAGTATTTGTAAAAGCATCCATGTTTTGCTTATATCTTACATCGTATATTTCGGATGTCTAATGTCTTCTGTGTGTGTGTGTGTGTGTGTGTGTGTATGTGGAAGAAAGCAAGTGTAAAATTATTTATGCTTTATGATGTAACAAGACGTGTAATTTCCCTCATTCTGGATTCTGGATGGAGGATGGAGCACAAGTTATGTCTACTGTGAGAATGTAACGTGTGTAAATAGTAAATAGTAAATACAGTGAGTAAGAGTAGTGTGTGTAATGTGTAATGTGTACATTTCATATTTTACATGCTACATTACGCCATCCCGTCATGTGTGAGCCATGTTCACCTAATTTAATATGGAACACATGCACTTGTTCTTGTACTTGTGCTTGTAACAAGTAACAAGCGGGCTACTTTATACTTTATCCAGGCTCTTTTTCTCTCCTCCAAAGTTTTAAGGAAACTCATGCTGAGAGATGGAAAAGTACCCAAGTACATTGTACATAAAAGGAGCATGATATCTTATAAATACTTGAAAATATAATACACATATTTAGAGACATGTACAATGTACAATGAACGTTACACGATTTTGTTACAGTGCTAACGGTGCTGAATAAATAGATTGAGGAATTCAGATGAAAAAGTCAAATATTTACAAAATACAACATTTTTTTTTCTCTTGTTTCTTTCTTTCTTTCAGAATCCTATTCTCTACGCTTTCCTCAGTGATAACTTTAAGAAAAGTTTCCTCAAGGCGTGCACTTGTGCCAATCGAAAGGTAACCAAGCATTTTAAATCTCTTTTATACTTTTTTTTCTCTTTTACTAATATAAACATCCATTAGAATTTAGAATAAGAATACATTGGAAGTTGGAAGAAAAGTGGACGGGCAAGTTACACTGTACAATTTTTCCTAGTTGTGACCGAAATTCCATATCACAGAAATGTGTTGTAATCCGCATGCACAATGTAGAATGTACACTGTACACTATGCGACTCATTTTATACCGATACTCAGCACTCAGCACTGGATTTACAAATATAAAACCATGTAATTATAGGAAAGGAAGAGGGAAGCAAAAATTCTTAAATTCTTTGTACTGAAACTGAACTGAAAAGTGCACATACTGATGTACAATTTCTTCAAGATACTAGAAAAGCTACACAGTACGATTTATTTTTTATTCGTTAGGTATACAATTTACAGTATTCATGCACAACAGCCAAGAGGCAACTGCTAACAGAATTGTAAGCATAAAATAATAGGATAGACATTCATTCCATGTGTCAAAATACAAGTGTGTAAAATGTATAAAAAATACTACAGCAAAGGCAAAAAACAGTCTCAAACAGTTAAGTACAACACATTACACAGATGAACAGTCGGAACACTTAGAGTTCCACATTTCTACATTTATATTATGCATTGTACATTGTACGTACTACGTACTGGAACTGTAGGAAATAAGATAGAGTCTGATTTTTTTATGTATAATATGTAGTATGTAATATGTACGTAGTATACATTCTTTGAACCTTTCACTCTCTATCTCTCTGTTTTTCTCTTTTCGTTCCTCGCTTGTGTTTCATGGACTGCATTAAAATAAAGGAGCGACAGATGAGATGCGATGAGATGAGACGAG